>JAPYZR010001341.1:0-23319 GCA_030522945.1 Trichopria nigra | reverse complement strand
TAGGGGGCTCGATATTGTCGTCCGCCCGTCTACACGAAAATAAAGACATAATTTTGGAAAAAAGTGAAGACCGAGTTTAATTTCGACCCGTTTTGTACAGACACGTTGCTGCAATATTTCAGCTATACTATTGCCACATCTTCGCAATATTGCATACATGTATCTCTAATATTAATGCAATATTTAGATCAAGAATGCATAAATATTGCAATAATCCCATGATAATATTCCAGATTCAAACAATATGGCGGCTTCCACCCTTATTTTAACGTTTTATTGTGCTATGAAGATGGAGAAATCGGTACTGTTGCCTTCTCTCGGTTAAAATAGAGCAGTGAGAATGAAAATGAAATTTCATGATCAATGAAATTCGTTTACAACAGGTGGAAAACGTGCAGACAGTAAAATTGACCAAAAGATCGTCGTTGCAACATTTTAACGAAAAATAGTTTACAATTATGAAAATGTAAAATAAATTGCGAAAGGCAAAACAATTCGTTGTGAGTCGACAATAAAACAATACTATTTTCCGACCGTGACCACGAATCAAATATTTACTCGAAAGCTTATGAAAATAAAAAAATAAAAAAATGAAAACGGTAAAAAATATTGCGAAGATTGTTAAAAACGTGAAAAATCTTTGTAAAAAATAACACAAAAACCGAGACATACTTTATGAAAAACATGAAATACAGTGAAATCTTGATAAATTATGAAATCGGATATATTTCAAATTTGAAAAGAGACAAAAATGGAACCAATTGGTAAAAATTAACAAAATTAAAAAATTGATAAAATTGTAAAATTGATAGAATGGAAAAGCTTATCGAAGACAATAAGAAAAGGCCCGTGTCGGAAAATATCGATAACGACATCTGATTGAATACGAAACGAACAAAAGTAACTCAATATAAATCATCAGAAAGCTTACAAAAGGCCATGCAAGCTTTAAAAGGCCCCATGAAAATGACGAGAAAAGTTGATGAAAATGCAATTAAATGATAACCATGAAAATGAACAAAAGCAAAGCAAAGTATAAGAAAAAAAAAAAAAGAAAAAAAAAAAAAAAAAAAAAAAAAAAAAAAAAAAAAAAAAAAAAAAAAAAAAAAAAAAAAAAAAAAAAAAAAAAAAAAAAAACAGTAAAAATTAGCGTCGACAGTTTAAAATTTTTCAAAAAGCTCAATTAGAAAAAGACCGTATCAATCGGCTAAAACTGTCAATAAAAATATATACAAGGAATTGGAAAAATTATAAAAACAGAAACAAAATTTCGATATCGATATATAACGGATGTCCATGAAGTAACGCGCGAATATTGCCTTTACATTTTTCACTGAAATATGTCGAACGCAATAGATTTCGTCAAAAATTTATGCAAAACATGGAATTTAAATGAGAAGCTCGGTGTAGCTTATGAACGCTCCAATTGGGTTAACCTAAAATGCTCTCTATACAAATTATTCATTAAATCGAATTTCAGTAAAGTTTATTGTACCGAAAATTTAATGTAAAATTCGAATGTTAAATAATGCACTCTAATCTTCAGACGTATGCACAATCCAGTATACACGCGATCTGAGCTTTGTTTCTCTAAAAATTAATCGATTCAATAAATAGACTTATTTTCATATCATCTTTTTGTTGTGTTATTCTCAAAATCAGCCTAACGAGGACGTAAAGATCGATAACTTAATTAATGTCGACATTTAATTACCCCAATATTGAATTATGTTTCTTCGCTATAATCACACTCGTGATCGTGTTTACGCTCCTGCCGTGCGGGAAAAAAATGATAAATGGCGCCGATAACGAGTGGCCAGATAAAGATTTAATATAACGACTTAGTTCGGAGATGCGTTACTTGCGGCACCTGGCATCGGGACTTTCTCGAAGGCGAGAGGGCAATTTATTTTGCTCTACCTCGAGGCAAAACTAGTACTACACTCTATGACACGATTTTTATTCGTGTTTATTTTTTATTTTGCTCCGAGTAAGATGAGTTATGAAATAAAAACGCAAATGAGATTCCTAAGGAAAGATTTTCAAAAGGTTTCGGGAATTTTAATTCGAATTCAGTAGGTCGAAAATGACACGAGGTAAATTACTTGAAGTGTCGGAAAAGTTTCATATTTCAAACGATGTTTTTTTTTGCTAATTTACAAAAAACAGATATTTCAAAATATGTTGAAGCATACTTAAATAAATATGATCCATTTAGAATATATGGACGTGTCGATTCATCGAGATTCATCTTGGAAATTATTAGTTATTTCAATTCCATCGAAAGCGGTTTATTTCTCGGAGTTTCCAACGAAAGGCAGAAGTAAATTGCATACTCGTAATAGAGGAATGAAAATGAGGCGGTCACGGGGGAAAACTCGAGAAACCCGTCGCATCTATAAGTAGTTGCATCAGAAATTCGAGGTGAGACAAATAGCATGAAAGTAGAGAAAATGTCCCGTTTGGTCAGCCAAGTAAAGTGCGAACGATGAACCGGTAACACTTTCCCTCGTCCATTTTTATTTTGCATCAATGACGAGGACGAAAATAGCATGCGAAAGTAATGTGCGATCAATATTATAAAGAAAATAGGAGAAATATACACGACGTACTACAGAAAAAAAAAATATATATATATATATACATTATTACGGTTTCCAAATCTAAGAATACTTTACAAATATATTAAAAAAAAAATCAATACACTCGGATTTCTTTTCGGAAAGTTACATCGAAAGCTTTCTAAGACTTTATGGCTGAAAGTTCTTTGTAGACTTTCGGCAAAAATTTTCCGCAAGCCATGTTTTTGCGGTTATTCTTTGAGGGCTTTTCAAACTGCTCCATGCAAATATCTGAAAAAGCTTTGGATACTTTTCAATAAATGTTACATACACTTTATAAAGTATATCGTAAAAGATCGTTTAAGCTTTTATAAATAGAAATAAATAAACAAACGATAAAGTCAATGACTAATTTATTAATAACATAAATACAAATAATAGATTTTAAATTTTCGTGAAAAATTCGTGTAAACGTATCTGACATATCAATTAATTTAGGAACTATTTCACATGTAGGAGAAACTAAAATTAACTAGCCATCTATCGTGAACAATATAAAGATTGATAAATGAGAACAAATACATACTAGGAAATAATTGTTTCTTCATAATTTCGATTTTTCAAATCTAATATGTACCGTATTTATTCAGTACTCTTAATAAAGAAATTCTCCATTTTTTTTCCTTTAAGCTTTTATGTGAATTTTTGCAATATTTCCTTAAAAGAATGAAGAAAATAAAAAAAAAGCTCTTTGTATCTGCCCAAAGTAAAATATCTTAAAACTATAAATTCAAAGCTGTCATTCGAATTTTATACACTTGACATTTTCAAAGCGCTGCCTAATATTTTGCGAAATATTAATTGAAATAGTTTGCTTTGAAAGTTTTTTGAAAAATGCTGTAGAAAAAGCCTCTGTGCTTTGAAACGTAGAATGCGAAGTAATTGAAACTAATCTGTTACAAAGATAATGTATTTAGAAATGTAATTAAAAAATTATTTAAAATCAATGGCGATTTTCTCTGTACACTTTCTTGAGCTTTTTTCTTAGATATTTACGAATGTATTTCACAAACTTATTTCAGACTCCATCAAAAGGCGTTTTAAAATGAATTCAAATAAGAGAAAACATAAAATTATTAAATGATAAATAAAATGTATCATTTTCATAAAAGCTGTTTCAAATTTTATTTATATGATATAATTTCTTTTGAAAGTGACAAGTCGTTTCAAAAATGCTGAAGATTGTAAATAGTTTTAATCAGATACGATGTTTTCTAGCAAGACCTTTAAGAAATTTTACAAGAGATGTTTTTACTTTCTTCCAAAGGCTTTGCAAAAGTTTTACCTTGTAGTGGATTATTTAATATTTTTATACTTTTTAAAAATATACATTTATTTTTTAACTTTAATATTTTTAATTCAAAATATATCTTAAAATAGTTTAGATATATTGGAACTTTTTACCAAACAAACCTTAAATGTCCTTCTTACTTTTCTCAAAAGGATGACAAGGAGCTTTTCGAAAGCTTTCAAGAAAACGCTACTTACAATTCACGCACAAACCCAGATCTCCAGCATCACAAAATGTCCCAAAGCTTCACGTCATATGTCGAAAGCTTTACACATATCTTTTATTTAAAATACCTCAAAAGAATTAATTATTTTTTAAGTATATACAAAGTTAGGTCTCGACTGTAAAGTCGAGTGTAATTCCAGATAATATAGGCATAAATAATGTATGTGCATATGAATTGTTATATAAAATGTATTTAACATCACGGGATGTTGCATTGTGAACAACTGGTTTGCGGTCGGTCGACGTATAGCAAGGTGGCGTACCAACGAGCAACGACCCGTGATCGAATACCTCAAAGGCTTTTTATCCCTTCATCGCCTCACTTTCTCTCAGCCCCATTGCACTCTTCCCATCCCTCTCGCTTCTTCAATCTCTCTTTATCTTCATGGTGTTTAGTACTGTTTTCTACTTTACTTTGCCCCTAAAAGCGATTAAAAAAAAAAACTTTCAGAATCAACGCCCCATCTTACGTCATTAGTATGCAGACTATTCATTATTTTTTCATTTTCATTTAATTAGACGCATTAATGGCTACTAAATACAAAATTTGCTTCATTCATTATTTCATCGACAATTTCTCATATAAAAAACTGACAGATTTTTAAAAGCACAGATAGCGATTCTGATATGGTAAGATGATAAAACATAAACAAAGCTTTTGAAAAGCTCTAATAAATATAATGTATCTTAAATTTTCGGAAAGTGTTTAATTAGCTTTTCTGAAGATTAAAGCTTTTTGGAAGCTTTCGTGGATTTCCAAACATTCGAAAAACTATTTCGTACGATTTACGTTTAATCCAGTTAAATATTTAACAATTTATCGACGTTTTTTTTACTGAACAAACTAATTAATTTTTGGAGAGCTTTTATAAAATGAATCATTTTCAAGGCTTACTTGACATTGAACATTTCCCGTAAGCTTTCGAAGAGCTTTCATAAATACTACATATACCTGACATTTCTGAGCAATGATTAAGAGCTTATACTTTCTAAATAATGTCTAGAAGCTTACATAGAAATTTTACGAAAACTTATTAGGTGTAATGAGACGTCATATTTCTATAATTCTTAATTCATTCTCCAGTTATGAATATTTTCGAAAAAAAAAACAAAAATGAAAGTCTCATCGTCTGTCTTACACGAAAAGTGTCAATTACTACTTAAATTGTAAACATTGCAAACAATGTAATGTATTCAATTTTAACGAGCGCGCAAGCTCTCGTTCATAGAAAACAACAAAAATTCGAGCTTTTTCTGGTTACAATTCCTAAAGAGGTTGGTGGTTTCATTAAAAATGTCAGACGTTGCTGGAATATTTGCGAGATACAAAAACTTTCGTAGTCTGTATTTATCTTCGTCGTCGCGACTATATATTTCCGCTCCGTGAAATTATCTGCCGTTGAATATTAATTTCGCTGTCCTCATCAAGCCGATGCACAATGTTCCAGGACGGAATATGCTGCGACTTTCCCAGTCCAAGTTGTTCTTTCTCTTTGTTGATCACCTTTTCTTTCATTTCCAAAGTAATGCTTGCAAATTAAGTACCATGAGCGACGAACCACTTTACACGCCATTCGTCGTGTTGAAAGCTCTCGAAACTTGAATTCGCAAATGGAGTAGCAAAATCTTTATTCGTCTGTTAAATTCGTCGCTAAGTTTTACGTTTGAACGATTACTTTCATTTAATTACAGCTGAATGAGGAAGTTTTGTAATTACGCGTTCATTAAAGTTGTTCATTTATCAAGGTGCTTGAAAAAGTATAATGTTTACACTTTTGTTAATTATTTAACTCCTCATCCGTGAAACGATTTATTGACATGACGTCTCAAGTTTCATAGAGCTTTCAGAAGGCATTTCAGATTTGGGGTGCTCTGGATAAATGAAAAAAAAAAAAAATAAATAAAAATAAAATTAAAATACATTGTAGATATTTAAGTAAACCTATACTAACGAACCGCGATTTCGAAATACTTCAAAAAGTTTACAATTCAAAATTATCTGGAAGCTTATCAGGTTAGAATTTTAGAATGATATTCAAACTATATATAAATATTGAGGATTACCATTATGATAGTACGCGGTAATAAACAATTTTTGAAAACTTTTTGAAAGCTTCCGTCAAAACGCCATCATTCAGAACTTTTTGAAAGCTTTCACGTAGCTTATCTAGTTTAAAAATAGATTCGAACAACAAAACACGAGAAACAAAAACCAATTTGCGGGTACTCGCCTGTTTAGCGTCGAACAATTTCTAAAAGCTCAAACAAAGCATTCGTAGAAGTTACGTCGAGCATAATTGTAAGCTCTTTGAAAAACTACAAAAAGGGCGTGAAATTTGCTGATGATTTATCAGTCAAAGTAAACCTTTCGTTTGTTGATAAACACAATTTTTAAAAGTACTCGTACGACTTTTTACTCAATTTTCACAATTTCTAAAAGCTTGCAGGAAGCTTACGTAGAAATTTGTAAATGAAAATATACTTAATAAAGCTCCATGGAATTTTCTACTTTAGACGAACGATGTCTCAAAATTATTAAATATCGACCGTATAAAATATAAAAATGGAGCACCCATGGGGAATATTCTCAAACATTTCACTTAAGTAATTTTATTAATGAGCTGCAGGAGATAACGATGCGTATTATCGCTAATTAGACCATCTCAAATAATACATTAAAAGATGTATTTGCGAGTAACATTTTGCGAGTAATAATTAATCTCGAAAATTCTCTACGGAGCTTGAAGGAAAGATGCTCCCTTAACCTGGAGAATGAAATGAAGCGCAATAATTATTGGTATTAATGTCCGTTGAAGGTAAATTAATAGAACCCAAGGCATTGTCGGTTAATTTAAAGCCGGCACTGTGGAATATAAAGATAAATATCCGTCTTTTCAACTTTCCTGTTTCCCCGGCAGAAAAGAAAGAAGCGACGGAAGAGGCGCTGGAAAGCTTTCGACTACAACCACGAGAAACGACCCTTTTCTCTATACATAGGCAGTGGGAACAGGGAAAGCTCGTAACCCCGGCACGGGTCAAGCTCATAACTCACTTCTTTTCAGTTCGCGGTTGAAAATGGTCGATAGATTGAGTATAGGCTATAGTAAAAGAGTCGCAAACCTCCGTCGAAGAAAACCGTCGGCAATCCAGGAACAAACAGGCCGTGAACGTTTCGAAAGCCCAATAAAAAAGACGAATATCCCATACGCGATGTCAAATAACGCTCGGCTGGAGAAGTAGCACTGAAAATAACAAATTCCTACTTTGTATTATGGTTCAATTTTAAAGTTTTTGAATTTTTAAAACGTAAGCTCGAAATTATCTAAAAACCCGTTTGGAAACGTCCAAACTCTTGTGTTTTCGGCGTAAAAGCTCGAAAACATTGTATTTTCGTTGGAAATTGAAAATGCAGTTGGAGCTTTTTAGCAAATATTTTTTCAATTAACGTGCCATTATTTTTTTAAATAAAAGTTTGATTAAGTTTTCTATATAGTTTAGTTTAAATCGTTATTATTCGAACACTGACGTTCGAAAGCTCCAATCTTAAAGCTTTTTTCTTAACATTTGCAGTTTTAAGAATTTCCTTAAATTGTTAAATGGAGTACACGGTTATTTTCCGATTGGTGTTCCGGTCTTTAAATTCCTAATTATAATGGAGCTGTAAAAAAAAGCCCTAAATCCTTTAAAAGCTTTTTTTTAAAAGGCTCTTTATGTTTTGTTGATTATTTTATAGCAAACAAGTGCTTAATTGATCGAACGTTTTTTATTTTTGTACAGCTTTCCGGTAAACTTTTAATAACCTGTTGGCATGAAAAATAAAAAATTCTTTTTATGCTTACGGTAAAATTAGGCAGTAGTAACGACGTACTGTAAGTTCATCCAATCGATAGCTTTTTTTTTGTACAAGATACTTAGAGACGGATACGTCTGAATTAAATTTTACTACAACTTACGAAGTTACGTCATCGTTTCATCGTCCAGTGCTATTTCGTTACAATTTCGAATTGAATCCTATTAGCAGACTAACGAACCACCGCCACCGTGTCGCAGCCCACTTGTGGGAGATATTCGTGTACGTTACAAGAGCGGTTACTGTGACTCAATTTGTGAAGTTTCAAATAGTGCTCCTGTAGTGATCATGTGAAAATGAATATTGCATTATAATTTTTGCAATTATTTTTTTTTATCTGTCATATTTCATTAAAACAATAATATAATTTGCAATTTGTCAACTTTAGGATGTTTTTTATGAATTTTTGAAATTGCTTAATGAATATCTGATAAATTTTGAATATTTTATTGATAATTTTCAATCATTATAAGTTACCAATACAAATTTTCAGAATTTTCCGAAATTGATTAGAAATATTTTCTTGCATTTTTATGGATTCCCACTTTTCTTTTATTGATTACGAGTTTTTCCTATCATACTTGTTCATTCTCTTATATTTATTATCTATCTTGGTTTTAAACTATATTCGGCTTTATATTAAATTATCAATAATTTGTATTGTATTTTAATTTTGAATAGTAATATAACGACCGACATTTTTTATTGTACATTTTTCTATGAATACATTTTATCAATTCTTAAGAAATTCTGTATTTTTATTAGTTTTTATTAAGTTTATACCTCTTATTTATAACTTTAACTAAAAGTTGTGTTATAAAATGTTAACTTTTGTTAAAAAAAACTATTCTAAATAATTCTGGTCTCATTATTGTAAACTTTTAAATGTATAAAGTTGTAAATAAATTTTACAAATATTTCCGTAATGACAGAAAAATGTCTGCAAATATATGAGAAAATCCACCAAAACTATATAACTTTCATGTTTTTTTTACGCACAAATATATTTCAGTAATAATTGGTTTTACTTTCAAATATTACTACATATCAAAAAAGTTAAAAGTTTAAATTAGCCCATGTAGCTTTTTCTCGTGTCATGTCAAATACTGATATGGTTGAAAATTCTTATATATATAGTCTTTATATATAAGCAAATGATTTTTTTCACTTTATTTAATTAGAAATAATGAATAACATGTAGGATTATTATTTTTCGAACTAAAATTGGACAGAAAAATTCACGTAAAATCAGTTAAAGCTACAATATTTTGTATTTCTATCGTTTTCACTTGCTTAAATATTATTATTATTATTATGTCACATTATAATTGTACCATATATTATTATTATATTCTATTACAATAATAAATATTTCAATATTATTTTAAAACGTACCTCGAGAAATACGTGAATTTCAAGTATATATACACACAAGACTTTCCCACTTCTGTACCTGACAAACAAAGTTTAATTAACAGTCACAATGTGACATATTGTTGCAAAGTTTCACATAACCTATATTTCGTTTCTCGAAAATAATTTGTAACTATAATTTCATTGGTTTTACAGTTTTCTTGTAGTTATAGCATAATACATAGGTTGTTCAGGATATACATCAAACAAAGTTTCGTCTACATTGTAGATTTAATAAGCTCGGATAAGGCAAAGTCATTCACTTTAGTACACGACAAATATATTCTAGTTTTGATATATTTATATGAATATTTTAACATTATCGCATTACACATTTATTATTTAAGAATTTTACGTTTCATTCTTTTATTTTAATTTCTTCAAGTGGAAGTTTTATATAAAAAGTTAGATTTCTAATATATAAATTATTTATATATATATATAACATGTAGCATACATTCGATTTTCAAATTTATTAAAGTTTTGATCCGGTACGTGCGAATATTTAAAACTGTTAATCCCTTTTCAAGGATTATAAGTAAAACAAATGAATAACAAAAAAAAAAGAAGATTTAATCAATGATAACTTACAGAGAAAAAGAAAATGGAAGAATAGAGAAAGAGAGAGAGAGAGAGAGAGAGAGAGAGAGGGAGTATAGATTTGATTAGACTATAACTTCTTAATTGTTCTACATTTATAATTTTAATTTTAAAGACAATATAAATTTGCCACTATTGTTTGACGAAAATGTTGAAAAATATTATATAGTTTAAAAAATCGATTGAAGCAGACTAATGGTAATAGGTGATATCAAAACGCAGATTCCTGCATTACCAACTCGGTGGGTAATATCTTGCATGATAAAATCGCGGCATATCCTCCCCATTCTGTTTTAACTTATGTCGGGTGGTTAACAGGGTTTCCTTTACCCTTGACATAAACTTTTAAAAATGTTTACCTAGAACCGTTTTCTTGAACCGTCGTAATTCTGGAAGTTATCGACGATAGGTCAGTTATACATTTTTTGATCTTATCAGAGTATAATCGTGACTATTCTCATTTTTCTCATCTAAACTTATTTTATCAAAAAGGTCATATTTAATATTTTTTTTAAATACAAAAATATTTTAAAGAGATTTTTTTGTCGCTTAAAAATTATAGGATTCCAACAATTTCACTTTTAGTTAGGTAATAAAAATATATTAAAAAATGACGACAACATATTTTTGACAGTATGACAATGATGTATAATGACGAAGTATTTGGATAAGACTTCATGTCAAATTTATTCAACATAATGACAAAAAAATTCTAATGCATTTATAAAATTAAAAAAAAAAAAACAATTAAAAAATTGGAAATAAAATTGTTACAAATGAATAAATAAAAAAATCATTTTATTTCCCCAGGAAACAATCACAGAAACTGAAAAAACAACCCATTAAACATAAAAAATGTATAAAAATCACCGAAAGATGGTTACTGTTTGAAACTGCATTAATGACAAAAAAAAAAAAAAACTTGAATAATCAATTTGCCAAATTGCGAAGGAAATTTTAGCACAATTGATTCGTTTAATATTTTTCATTTTCACGACTGTATACAATTTAGCTATCGATTAATTCGGTTTCCCGCGTACATTCATGATTCGTGCAAAAATATCAAATAGCTTTCGATTCGTTCATGAATATATGTCGTGCATTATTATTATCTGCATGCGTACACCGACTCGGCGATAACTGGAACGTCCATTCCGCAGTCTAATTAAATTCCTGCTGTTTTTTTTTGCGCATCGAAATGCGAGCATAATTGTCGATAAAATCCCAATTTCGTTGTGCCGATTTATCGACTGATCTTTCTTTTCTTATTGATGTCATAACGATTTTTACGAATGGGAGAAGCTTATAATTTGTTATATATATGTAGACATCAAATAAAGAACATCCTTTTAATATATAAAATGAATTTATAATAGTAACTCCGTTTACGATCTTCAGATTTCATTCGGAAATTCATATATTATCACAGTAGTGTAATTTTCAATCTAATATGCAAATCTTGAACGAATCGATGATAAGTCAATTTCGCACAATAAGTTTACAAACTCTAAGGTTTCACGTAATTTTTAAGATGCCGTTAAGATAATAATAGCAAAGGTCAGAAGACGGATCCTGCTATCGGCAAAAGAGTCGCAGTATCGGTCAAGTTTAAAAAAAAAAGTGTGTGTGTATGTGTTCTTTTGCAGGTCGGCCAGGCCCTTGCCATGCGATGTCGGTGCAGCACCCGAGACTTCGACACTACAGGTCGAAACACTACGCAGTGAATGCATTGTTATCTTACATATATATCTTGTACTTGGAGTTCGTTACATTACTTTATTGCTGAATTTTACACAGATACATATGACATATATAGTTTCGAACGATACAAGATGCAGCTACACCTTATGTGTTGGTAATTTCCTGAGCTAAAAAGTCAAATTGAAAATGAATAAAATACGAATGAATAAAAAAATGTACAAATAATGGAATTTTGAAAAATAAAAAGAATTATCTTTCATTTATGGTTTTTAGATGAGGAGGTATCTCCGACCTGAAAGGGGTAGCTGCGTCTTAAGCTATATATATATAATCTTTCAAGTCGTATTTTATCTGGAAACTTTAAAATTGAATATGTACGATTTAGCATAACGTATTCGAATACTCAAATGCATTTGTATATATACATACTTTCGAATCATTGCTTCCATAATTTTGCTAATTCGTGCGCATCTATTTATACCAATTTTCGTACATGCCTATTGTTAATGTGAGGCAAATTGCCTCTAATAATAGCATTGACGAGAACCAAATCACCCACGCAAATTCTGAAAGTTTTCCTTTAATAATAATAGTAATAAATAAAAATAAATTTGCAAATTTTCAAAAATCTGATACATTTTAACTGAATTTTAAATGCATTCTAGAAGTTCTTTTCGAAATGAGGCATTTCCATCTATACTTGGCTCTCATCTCGACATTGTTTTTAAAAGGTCAATGTTTATGAAACTTCTATTAGAAATAGAAAGATATTTGCAAAATTTTCTGAACATTTTTTTCGACGTTTGAAAATGTTTTTAAAAGCGATATTAGTTTGTAAAGTCTATTTTGAAAACTTGAAAAATGTTAATTATATTGAAGGACATTTTGTACTAAAAATATTTTTTAATATGTCTGTGAATTTTAATTATATCATTTTTTGAAGCTTCTGAAAATTTAAATGCCCCGAAATGGATAAAATTTTTGAATTTGAACTGTTTAAAAACATTTCTCAATTGTTTCTTCGAACGAAATAATTACATGATAAGTAAACATAGTTAAACATACAAACAAATGTTACAAAAATTTTCAATTTTTTCTCGAATTTAAAGTCATTTTTCGATCAATCTCAATGTACACAATTCTAAAAAAAATTGATTTTTGAGGAATGCATGTAAAGGAATGTTAGGGTCAGCTTTATACGACAAAAAAAGCTTCGAAAGAGCTTTTAAAAAGACTCATTATTGCGAGGGTGATAAATAATTTGCGCAAGCTACAATTTTTCGTTCAAAAATCAAATTTCAATTCGACAAAATTTTGGCTTTGAACTTTTCAACATTCAAACTAATTACACAACCTCACAGAAAAAATGTTATAGTCCCGCGAAGCACACTAATCAATTCATACGTATTTTTGGTCACTGAATCCGAATCCGAGATCAGAATTTAAGAGTTAACTCGCGTTTTCTTTCTAACCTCAAAAAACATACTTTTTGAATACTTTTTGTGTCGTTTTGAAATTCTGACAGTAGGTTTCCTTTTGAAATTCTGATTCAGAAGCTCGAGTTATATAACAAAATACTTTTTAAATTCGAATAAACCCATTATGGCGGATTTATTTAATAAAATGCTTAATAAATTCGCTTGAAAATTATTACTCGGGGGTTTTCGGGGACGATGAATATGAATGTAGCATTATAGTTCCATAATTCAAAATGGCGGATTTAATATGGTGACTGAATTTTTTTAAATTTATAATCGTTTGAAACTTTTTACTAGATGGTTTTGAAGCAGCATCCTATGAAATAATTTCCTAAAGTTACAAATAAATAAAATACAGAAAAGTACCTTATATAAATAAAAGCAGTGTGATAAATAAAACGTTACTTGCGACAAAATAACATATAACTCACAACAAAATAAAGTTAAATAAAAACAAATATCAATAAGCGAATTCAAGGAATTTTTAAAAACATCCACCATATTAGATCCACCATTTTTAATTTTGAAAATTGTTGTATAACTTGAACTTCTGAATTGGAATCCATGACTGTAGCATTAAAATTACTAAAAAAAAAGTCTTTTAAGGTTAGAAAGAAAACGAGAGCCAACTCTTGAATTGTATCCTCGGATTCGAAATCAACGACTCAAAATACATATTAATTGACTGGTCCGGTCCGCCGGACAAAAACTTCTTTTTTTATGGGTCTGTGTTAATAATCGAGCAATTATCTACTAACTTCGTTCTCTTTCACTGTACATACGTTATACTGATTCTTCTAACTAATAATCAGCATACTTAAATTGCAGTATGTATTTTTTTCATTAAAAGTTCTCTGCATCCACGCTTTGGAATGACGTTCATCAGCTACTATTGAGAGCGCCACATGTTGACTGGCATTTTTAACACCTACACTGCATTTACTGCAAAACCGCCTATATTAATAACCTAAGGTCCAAATTGTAGTCCAGTAGCCAGTAAATGTTACTTAGTACACTATTTTTAGTAATCGTTGACAATAGAAGTCCTGTTGATGACTCAGTCTAGCTACGAATTCGGATCTTAGTCAATTTTGTGTACTTTAAGACGTGTTACCAGTATATTATAGTATTCGTTTCGCTTAATCCTCAAAGACCTTCAGTCACAACGGTGCAAATGTTAAATTAATCATTTTATTAATTTGGTACAGATGGTCTCGTATAATCTTTCGTGATTGTTTTACAAATTTGACAAAAGATCATAATATAATTAGTGCTTAATATTTTACGACGATAGAAATATGTTTTGTTTTTTTAATTAAGTCATCCGTCAAAATACTAGAATCTATGATGCGATGTCGCGTAATCATCTTTATTGGATTATACAGGGTGACTTGAAAGTAGTCTCCGATATATATATATATACCTCTTTATTATTGCACTAATGTAAAATTTGAGGATTAAGAAAGCATATGTTAATTATTACTATAGTATAGTACGTACTCGCAGGATTATGTAGATTCAGTAATTATGTATGACGTAATGACTTATAATTTTGTTGAAGTATCAAGTCCGTTATTTATTTTCGAAGTAATGTAAAGTAATATATGGTAAATGATAAGTATCTATAAGATTTTATAGAAATTCACTACTTTTTCATCAGTTCACATAATCGAAAACAGGATTCATTGAAAATGATAAATTTTTTATAAATAATAAACATTTCGAAATAACCGTGAGATTTTGAAAATAACAAGGTTAAAATAAAGAAACATATACACTGTTTTTATCCACGATAATCTATTATACCAAACAACTTTATATAGCGACACATTTTTATTAAATTATAAATATATAGCATACATATATAATATTACCAATCTCGTTTCAGAGCTTTCGTTCTCTTTTTACTAAACATTTTGGAATGTCATTGAATCTTTCGGTTTCAACTTTTCGTTATCTCGATCATTAGCGTCGACTTGGTGATTTGTGATTTCGACGTTTTCGAATGTATTGTTAACATTTCATTGCATACTTTAAATCTTTGCTTATAACTTTAATTGTCCACCTATAAATCAGTTCATTCGAACCCACAGTAAATGCTTATATCGTGCAAACTTTCTAAATCGCGCCAGATACAAGTTGTTGTCCAATATGGATTCCAGAACATCGTATATCGTAAAAACATTGTTTTTCTTTATAATTTTACCTTCCATTACTTTATAATACTTCGCTTTTTCTTTTCATTCGTACCGTTTGGAATACACGGCAACTTTTGTAAATAATCTAGAAAATGTTCGAAAACTCAAATGGATTCAAGACTCTACCAAGCGCTCTGTTGGCATGGCCTTTATTCTTCACGAGTTATTATTTTCAGACACGCGTGCACCTTCTTCCTTTGGTAACTTCTCTGCTGCCAGTTGGTTGGGTCGCTTTGACTCGAACCTATACGATAAAACGTTTTCGTTAATCGTCGCCGTTTCTTTTCATTTCAGGACCATGACGACGATTTGTTTTGTATGCAACCTGCCGATCCTGAGCCATCAGGTAGGATTGGTATGGGAGGGCCGAAACTCATGGGACGACTTGATCCGGGAGCAAGCCGAAGCCAATGCTCTCAAACAACGTCTTGGTAAATATATATATATGACAAATTTTGAATAACTCTGAAATTAAGGATAGATATGTGATAGATATTACACATTTAATATTATAAAAATAGCACTACACTTAAACTAATTAATGATATTTATGGGGGGTCCAAAGTGGAACAGTTACCGACGTAACCTCAAAATACGAAAAATGAAAATTGTAAATGATTGAAACGTTTTTTCAAAATTTGTGCTTTGGAAGTGTGTGTTTACATGACATATATAGTTCCTCAACAAAATTCCAGTAAAAATAATAAAAATTTCAGTGAACATTGTTGGAAACAAATTATTTTTCCATACCTCAATTAAAAATAATTTGTTTCCGAAAGTTATCATTTAATTTTGAATGATTTTTGCTGTAATTTTTTTGGTCATTGTATACGTTACGTAGAATCACCCTTCCAGAGCCCAAACTTTGAAAAAAAGTTTTAATCTTTTTTTATTTATATTTTTATTGTTGAAAAGCTCTGTCGGTAACTGTTCTACTTTAGAACCACATTAAATTGTAAAATCTCTACAAATTCTAAACCCTAAACTAATAATGTTGATAATGTAGTTTCCTATCTTACATTAACTCATATTCCCAAATGAGTAGTAACAATATATGCACCAGTCAATAATTTAGAAATTCCTTTCGTCTTTTTATAGACTTATAGAACTACTGCCGTTATTATAACGATGTATTCGAAGCTATGCTTGATTTGATCAAAAGTTATTGGCGATTGAAGGGTGATGTTAATTTTTCCTATTATCAAACTCGAAAATTGATCAGAACTTGGAAATGTAAATAAAATTAATAGGTGGAACTCGAGTAAATTACCAATAATACGGACGTATTCGTTTAATGCGAGCACGAGGGACGTATAAACTTGTTTTGATAACACAGAAAACGGAGGAAACTTCTTAGATAACACGAAAGAAATAAAACGAAACGAAACAAAACAGTAATTGGACGTTCGTGGAATTTATAAAAAAAAAAAATAAAAGTAACTTCCAAAATATCATAATTTAACCTTTAGACGTCTGTTTATTATTTACAAATAATAAAACATGATAGAAAAATTAATGTTCTATGTTGTTTTTGTCCGTTTTTCTTAGAATTATAGACAAAACAAACATAGAAAAGCCGATTTCCTATCATGTTTTATCATATTTTTTATCCAGTTTATCGATTTGTTCTTTCCATATAGCAAATGATATCCTCAGGATGGGCTTGGAGTGCATAGATAAGAACCATTAAAATAGTGTTACTTTACATATTAATAAAATACATAAAAAAAAAACTATTGAAAATTAAAATTCTCAACAAATTTTCTCAACTCCATTATTTGAAAAAGCGACATTCAGATTGGTAAATTCATGTACTCTCGATTTTTTTTTTCATTTTTTTTTCATATGAAAGATAAACGCTGAAGTTAAGGTCAAAAATTTCAGTGCATCTCAGTGAATTGATTATGAAAAAAGTCATTGTTTTCTATAAATTTACCATTATTCACGAATTCTTGATTATCAATATAAATACGATTCTGCAGAGTGGAAAATTGAAGTTTTTTCATCCATTTTTCCTTCAGATGGATTTGCGAGTTTTTTTCACCTCCCTTTGACACATTATAATAAATGATATAATGGAACAGATTGTATTAGTCCTCCAAATGTAGATCTATAAGAGGCCGAAACGTCGGAACCAGCAACTAATTATATATTTATTATATTTTCTATGAAATTCAACTTTCATAATTACATTTCCAACGAATTAAGTAGATTTATAGGATTGCTAAAATTTAGTAAAGGATAAATCCGCCGGATAAGATAAGGCAAAATATTTTATTACAGCAGATTCGTATTGCTCCCTAATTCGTTTTAAACTGTACTTTCACGAGAAGGGTAAAATCTCTTGACACATTTCTTTATCTTGATGCTTAATCAAGGGGTTAACCAGGAAAGGTCTGAGGCAAAGATAATAATACTAAACATTTTTCCATTTTGTCCCTTTTCATTTCGTTTTATTACAGGCTCAGAATTATAAATTCAGATTTTTTATTATGGTGGTTTGATTTATGCAATTAAGTACAGAATTTAGACGAACCTTTTAAATGCTTAATAAACATGGTTACTATACATCATACAGAAATTGTGAAGAAAATTGGCAAAAACTTGTAAATCACATCTTATTTTTCGTGCATATAATGTGGGCGGAAAGTCATTCTTTGTCGATCAATGACAGATACGTGTACGGTGAAAGGTGCTGAAATATAATTGTCGCAATTAATCGCAAATAAGACAGCAACCCAGTTTTTAACGCAAAAAAATGTACAAGTGCCTCCTTTCGGCCCTCGGTAAGGAATATATACGCTATTTTCTTATCCCAGTAGGCAAAGCCTCCACTGTTTCTCAGTAAACGCATATGGAAATTCGCTGTTTTCCATCCAATACCAGACAAGAAGTGTACTCCACAGTAAATTTGTAGCTGAAATACTTTTTATCGATGTAAAACGGAACTATCCTCACAGGGGTTTGACGAGGTTTTCCGCCCTCGATATAAAAAGGATTCTTTTTTTCCCTTGAAAAAAAAAATTGAAAACAAGTATGCAGAAACGCTAATCATATATCTGGAAAGTAATTGATTTCAGCTTACTTAATGTGTATAGAATGCAACTAACGTCACTTTTAATCTATCCAAAAAGGTTCGACTTTCCGCCCGTAATTATTTCTTAAAATAATCTTACGTACCTCCGAACATTTTCTAATTTAGCGTCACTTTAATCAATATGATTTGTGATAATAGCAGGAAGGAGAGACTCAGCGGCACAGATCACATCGATTTCGCCGCCGAGCGAGCTCCAGGACTACGCCCTGCATCCTACTCGTCGACGACGCTCGAGTTTGGCACAGCTGACCGACATCCTAAAATGGAGTGGACCAAGCAAAAGCGGAAAAGAGAGCAAACTAAGTCGCAGGGAAACACTGGCCGATATCGCCAAGTCCTTCCCGTGGTCGAGGCAAACGACGACGGACGCGAGTCATTTGGCAAGTTTACGAAAAAGACGAGAGAGTTCGGTCGACAGTGGGATACGGAGCCAAACATCCAAGTCAGGAAGGGAATCCACCATCAATGAGTTTAAGAATGACATCGCGAGATTGTGGAACAAGAAAATGAATCAGCAACCTCAGCCACCACCTACCGTCATAACACCGACGCAGCGAAGGGGTAATTAATCGACTTGTACAATATTTTGAATGTTTGCAGAAGCAGAAGAAAAAAATGATATTTTACTCCCTAGGGAGCAAAGTACCATTTGGGCATTGATGTTAAGTTACGTTATTAAGGATACGCGGTAATCACTGCAAATTATAACTGTTTAACTATTTTCGCTGTCAATGTGTTATGTGATGAATTATATTTTTTCCAATTCATCGCGTATATATCCGAGCATCGGATCAATTATTCCGGGACATTAATGGGGATAGTAAATGTCACTCGATTTCTGTTAAATCCCGTCGGTTGAAGCAAGTCTATCCATTAAAATGTCAGCTTTGTATCTCTGATCGTTTATATGAAAAAAAAAATTCTATTTCAAAATTCATTAATTAATACTAATTCGCTTCATTTTTCTATATATCTCTTTGAATCCGAGATTACCCGAAATAAATGATAATGCGTACTTTTAATTGGAGCATGTATGCTTCATAAGCCTCCGAGATCTAAATCGTCTCGTTCAAATCGTCCTTATGAATCGTATAACGTTCAGATCCAATCAAAATTGGAATAAAGTAAAAAATAATTTCTAAATATAAACAATGTTTTTATAATGAACGAAACAATTTTTAGTTTTATAATTATAATTTTTTGTATATATATATATATATATATATATATATATATATATATATATATCTATTATATATCATTTTCTCGGTATTTCTTTCAATATTGAACAAATACAGTTGAATTAATGAGGAGTTATATTGTATCACAGATTTGATCTCCAAATGAATCATGTCAGTTATTCAACTTTGAATATCAAAACATTTGATTTTTTTCAATAATATAATAATTTTATTTTAAGTATAATATAGATGACTTGATACAAACAAATAATTAACGCAGTCATATATTAAAAACCCCAATTATCAAATCTCAACCTAATCGGGCCACTTTTAACTTTCGGTCCTCCATAATGGATCCGCCATTTTTAATTTTGAAAATCTCACTCTCCATTTGTCATATTCAGTGATGTAGAAACCTCCTCCTGGTATCCACACTTTCATCGTCTTAAATTCTAATCTTTTCAATCCGACCTTTAATATTCAACTTTTTCTGATTTGTTTATACGTATTATGTGTTTAAAATATTTTTTACAAACATTTTAAAACCCCAGCCTACTTATTTTAAAATGGATGAATCATTTCAAAATATTGCACGACGGCATTTGTACATTCAAATTCTGACGTATAATATGACCTTTTCAATGTTAAATTTCGAGTTTCGGTTTTCCATCCGTCATATTGGATCCACCATTTAAAATTTTTGTATATACACTGAGCTTACAGAAGCATCGCGTTCTGTCTCAGCCAAGACGAGGCGTCATGGCAACTGGCCAATGCGCTGCGCCTCGATTTTTTTTTCCGTGTAGAAATTCAAGTTACTTGATTAAAAGAACACGAATGTATGCACAATTTATGTAAAACAATTCTTGTCCTTTATGACGTCATGCGTTTTTTTTTTCACTACACTTTTATTCACTACACTTTTTTTTGTTGAGAACTTTGTATATTCTTGGCTTGTCAATTGTATCCGCCATTTTGAATTTAAACATATTTTGCAGAACATTCGAAAATAACAAAATAATGAACAAAATAATAAAATTATGAAAAATACATTGTATGCCTAGGGCGCAAAGTTGGAGATTTCACTCGTGACCCACGCCTATAACGTCCCTCTTCCAATTTAACATTTCCAATTAGTATAATAATATTTCTATTGATTCCATTTCAATTAATATTTCGTGTCGTTCCCGCAGACTCTGGTGATTCGAAGTACTCGAGGCGGGACTCCAGTGACAGCACGAGATTAAGGCGGGATTCCATGGTCAGACAATCTTCGGGCACCAGCGAAAGAAAGCGTCGATGTAGACATCACCTTCGTAAGCTATCGCAACAATCAATAGATTTTAATCAAAGCCAGAGTAACACGACATCAAAGCCCTGCATCCACGATCAACGGCCAAGCGCTTCGAGTACGGACAGTGTGTCGAGTTACGCTGTTCGGTATGGTATACATTTTGTTACATAATAAAATAAAACATAACGATATTTCGTGCCAAGTGTGTGTGTAACATTTCCAACACGAAAAACAGTGTGGGAAATACAAATTTTCTTCATACTATTATAAAAAGTACTTTTGTTTTTCATTTTTAAATACGTCGACAAACAAGAAAAGATAACGAAACAACGTTACAGAAACAATATTGTATCACTAAATAACGCACCAGCGCGTAATCGAACACGTTCACGATTTATAACCCGAAGTGAAGCTATTAACATCAATGAAGATCAATAATAATTAATGCGCCGCGTTGTCCTCCTGACTGGTGCAGAGTAGCGTAATAATCACTGCACGTATAAATTTCCTCCATGCGGCAGCTGCAACTGCGGTGACCTGTTTAGTTTGTGAATTATGCCATCACAGTTGTATCTGCGTATTGTATACATAGTTATGAATGCAACTCGTACAAAACATGTAAAAAAAAAAACATATACGTGAATCTAATTTTTTAATTAAAACTTCCCGAACACGTGAGATAAGCTTCAAACCATACGGGCACTTAATGAAAATTTGCCGCGTTTAATTAAAGTTGGAACATTTCAATTGCCATTGCAAATCTTTCAGCGAATATTTGGAATCTCAAAAAAGCCAGGAAAAGGTGGGCAAAGCCAATGAAAAGCCGAAGGAATGCAATCACGAACTTAAGGTGCAACCTAGCGTTACTCCGGTCACGACGAGCCCAGAAGCGCGACCGACCTCCATGGTGTCCACGACAGATTCGAAACATTTCACGTTAGAACCGAATACAAATGCACCGACGATCATCACCTCGTCCGTGACTCCGCCTACGATTTCACCCGTTATCAGCAGTTTGCCATTGCCGGGAACCTCGACTTCCGGTGGTTCCAGTCCAGCCGGATCTCCTGGAGTCTCTCCACCCTCGCATCCGTTGGTGTCGACGAGACGCGATTCCACCACTCAGGTATTGTTTTTTTATAACGTTGTGTTTCTTTTTCGAAAATGTTTGATGATAACCGTGTGCTTTGATGTTGATCTCATAGTGCTATTATAAAGCGAAGGAAGTTTCGCCGAACCGACATTCCCGACTGACGAGGCAAGCTGCTGCCGACGAGTATTTACCACCTGGCCGACGGGGGAGTCAACCGTCGCTTCCACCTGATGTAGACGACGGGAAACTTGCATGTAAATACAAATGATTTTTTACAATTAAAAATTTTACAATTGGTGTATTGAGGGCGGGGGGGGGGGGGGGTATTGTTCTGTGTTCAATGATCGTATCTGCATTCCTGTTACTGAAGTGATTATAGAGTATAGAGGGTAATTGCGCTATTTACAGCGAAGATTTGCGCTCAATCAAGTTATAATTGTTCTTTGTATAATGCTGAAGATTTCTCATATATAAATACATATGTATATGATATATGTATATTCCATATGGCATATGTCTATCATAACAGCTGCTGTTTTAATTTTAAAATGATTCAGTGGAACCATTGCCATTGCGACAGACAAAAAAATTTAGTTCCAATCGACTGATTGTTATTGTACCAGTATTCTTAGCGTTTTAAAATAATTGTTACCGTTTCAGAACAATTCTTATATTGCTAAAATGATTTAGTGTAAATGAACAGTCTCTGTTGTAGCACAAATAGCAAAACTATTTCAGTAAAACGACTACTGTTCCATTGTACTCTTATTGTTGTAATGTGAATGCTACTGTTCCAGTAGTCCTGTTTCAGTAGATATGTTTCAGTTACCATTTCACTGGAACTGTTCTATTCGACCTCTTACGATTCTATTGGAAATCTTATATTTCTATTGGACGTGTTATGTTTGCAGCACTTAAACTTACAAGTACTACTATTGCTTCAGTAGACCTGTAACTGTAATAGCATAACTGTTTCAGCAAAATTACTACTATCCCATGATACTTATTACTATTTTTATATAAATGATACAGTTCCAACAGAATCAACATTATTTCAGTATAATAATTGCTGTTACAGTACAAATTATTTGTTATGATTGATATTTGTTTAGATAAACTGCCCCTGTTGCAGCAGAATAACTGTTCATGATTCAGTAAATCTATTAGTGTTTCAGTAGGTGTCGCGCGTTATATTATGTCGCGCTCCAATAGCCGACAACAGTGCGGTGCGAAATCGGCATCGATACGAGGAAATACAACTCGTTTTTCGCCGGTAA
>JAPYZR010001340.1:0-22282 GCA_030522945.1 Trichopria nigra | reverse complement strand
TAGGCTGTGTGCATACTAACACAAGCTTGCAGGCGTGAGTTTGTGTGGTTATGTACATATACATAAAATACCACCCAAGAACTTACAGCACCCAAGAAAAAGGGCGTTCAAAGTGTTCATGTACACAGTCACACAACATTACTTCCGTAAGTTTGTGTTCGTATGCACACAGTCCATAGAGTAACTTTTACTCCAGAAAACGTTCACTGGAAAACGGCCAATATGCATGTGTTCCGAAACACATTGTACCTAACCGTAATGCCGCATATGCATTGCGACTATTCGATTCTCGACCTTCTCGTAATACCTCGAATCTATATATATATAATCGAAATCAATCGAAATTGGCTTCCCAAAAAAGGATACACTCCAAATTACGCGTACGATTTTGTTGATCGTTGACTTTTGATTAGAAAGCAGTCGTATTGTTATAAATAAGTCAAGAATAAAAGATCACACATTCACAATGGCCAGTGACAAAAAATCATCAAAAGTTCCATCGAAAGCTGGTCTGTCTAATGAAGAAATTGTAAATGGCTTTCAAGTACTGCGAAACGAACAACGTGGTATGGTTAATAAACTATCAGAGATGGAAGCAGAATTAAATGAACACAAAATCGTCATTGAGACTCTCAAGAATGTTGATCCTAAACGACGATGCTATAGAATGGTCGGAGGTGTTCTTTGCGAACGTACTGTTGAAGATGTCGTTCCCACATTAACTTCGAATAAAGAACAGTTGACGAAAATCATTGATTCCCTAAATGATCAGCTCACTAAAAAAGGCATCGAGATCAATGGATATAAAGACAGACACAATATACGAATTCGAGGAAAGGATGAAATTCAACAAGAGGAAGTTGTAAAAGATTCGAAGAGAAGCGCAGTCGTCATCAATCCTGTTCATTCTTAAGCGGTTTATAACATTAAAGTTTTTAAAGACAGAGTAAAAATAAGACATAAGTACATTATGTGAATAAATAATTATTGATATGTAATTTCATAGATTAACAATTATTATTATTCCTTATTAAATATTGTGTCTTAATGCAACATATAAAAATTATTAAAAATAAGCACTTGTGGGGTGATGTAATATATCAGCCAGTTTGAATTTTATAATCTTGAACTGAAGGAATTATTAAAGCAGAGCTATGAATCATGTTATGAACAATGTTACAAGCTAATTTGTTTTCTGGATTTGTTCGACAATTTTCAACCGATTAAAAGTGATTTTTCTAAAATACTAATAAATATTCTACTTTTATCTTAAATTGAACTCTATAACATCCTACAAATCTTAAAACTCCAAAATCCCTGCAAATCTATTGAAAAAGTTAGTAATTTAAATATTCATGTTGTAAGGTAAACGTCCCAGTAGCCGAACATGTACCAGAACTTGAACAAAATCTGGATTATTAATGTTAATAAGCAAAATTTTAATTTTACTGCAGATCTAAAGAATAGAACGAAAAATCTTTTATCTTTAAATTCTGGAATACCTGCAATTCCATGTTTTTTAACGTTTTATACCGCCTGTTCAACTACTGGGACAATTCATTTCTTAAGCGTTCGGCTACTGGTACATTTACCGTACTGAATATTCCAATTTCTATTTTGATATTTCAAGGATTTACTAATTGCAGCTCTTCTGTATGTTTGTTAAAAATTATTAAAGCAATATTTATAAACGTATATGATATATCGCCTAGTTCCACTCAAATGATTAAAACGTATAAAATATTGAAAAGGTATTGTATAAAATGAAAGCAGTATGTTATTTTGAAAGTAAATAAAAACAAACAATTATGCCGGTGTTCCATTTTTTCTATAGGTATATTTTAAGCGAAGTAAAGCCGCCACCGGTTGGAGTTGTAGCAGCTTTAGAAATTTTAACAAGGCTTGCAAGACATTCTCAAGAAGTTGCATTAAATATTGCTTGCACACCTAATTTATTAAAAATTATTGTGAAAAATTTCTTGCCTATAAGCACACAAAAATTGAGTGAGTGTTTTTTCTATGCATCGTGCTATTATCTATATACATATATATGTGTGTAAACTCTAAGCACAAACGCACTAGTAATCGAAAAAATAATGATCTAGTATTTGGAACAATAGAGAAATATTTGTTACAACTTGAAATGAAATTTTAATTTAGATTGACATCATTTCTTGTCCATTTTTTAAATAATTATTAGTAAATAATACTTAGTGAATTGTAAGTATTATACTAATAACTTGAAATGAATTCTTTTTCATATTAATCCTAATTCTAGCTCTTTATTTATTCTATATTTACTGGAGTGTATATTGGGCATTTATAACAATATTAATAGGCAATGATTTAAACATTGTTAACATTTTTTTGTTCAACAATTTTTTTATTAAAAAATTATTACGTTTCTTTTTTTTTTACAAAAATCGTTACACAAACTTGTAATTTTTATTCCAGCATGTGAAAATACAAATGATGTTTATGGATGTCCCCTTGTATCTGCTCTACGTTTGTGTCGAATATTAATCGTCTATGCAGGCAGACCAGTGGCTGATAGACTGAATAATTTAAAGATAACTCACTCACTTTTGGCTTACTTAAGCAGTGAAACAGGGTATGTATCTAATTTAGAAAATATATTAGTTTTTAAACAGTTCTTATCACAACAAATTGTTATTACTACAGGAAAGAAGGTATTCGCTTAAATCTGGAAAGCATTCGTTTATGGAAAGTACTTTTAAATCATGGAAATGCATTGGATTCCATCCATGGTGCTCGAATAGTTTTAATATCAAAGTTGCGACTTTTACAAGATAACCTTAATTTGAATGAAGCTTCAGAATATTATTGTGAATACGCAGGGGCATTAATAACAATTTCGATTCTTGACCAACCACTGAGAGAGCATATCACATTACTGTTAACAAAATGGAGTACCCAACTCGCCAGAATTTCATTCCCTACGGTAAGACCATTTTTAAAAGTACCTTTCACTTATTTCGTTAATTTTCAACATTGTATATTAAGTTTTCCATTTTTTCATTGATAGTGGGCGAGAACGAGCTTGGTAGCACAAGTATTAAAGGCCCTTGGTGATACCTCTTCGATGCAAACTGAATGGATTAACAACTCTAAAATTTTCAATACATTATGGTGAGTTAACTACAAAAATGGTATTGCGCTAAAAGTGTAAAATTATGATTATTTTAGGTGAATTTATTTGAATGTTTATTACTCCTATTTTATTATTTCCTTCTGATGCAGATCTCACAGTGCCTCTTACCCTTATAACCACTCCATTTATCATCAGGAATACTGGTGATAGGTCTCGTGCGATCTTAGTCTAGGCGAATTTTTTTATTACTTATTTATTTATTTATTTTTTTTTTTTTTTTTTTTTTTTTAGTGGGAAGGAAAATGCTTCTTTGCACCATAGTGAATTGTGAATTTTGATGTTGAGTATTAATGAATCACCGTATGTCGGTCTCGTCACTTTACATCTTGAGAATGCGTACTGATTTAACCCCTTCCCAGTTTCAATACAATTGAAGATGCGGAAGTAGTTCTGATGTCTCCACCTATGCAACCACTTTTAAATACTACAACTACTCTTCCTCTTCCAACGGAAGTGGGCTCCTAAATTTAGTCATATGGTAGATGTTAGATCTGACTAGATGAAGTGATCCCAAAATTGCCCAGTAAACGAAAACGTATTGAAAATTAAAAATACGAATTGAAATGAATTCATGTACGCTTTAAGTGAATTCATTTTCAGTCATTTTAATGCATTTCAATTCATTTTAATTCGTTTGAATTCGTATTTTTAACTTTCAATACGTTTCCGTTTACAGGGTATGGCATTCTGCATCCGGCATGCAATTTCATGTGCATGCGACTTGCAGGCAACAATAATGTTAGGAATGTGCTGAAAGCTTAAATCCATTCCTCTTAGGATGCCCATGATCAGTACAACCACATGATTCTAAATCTAGAGTGTTGCTGGTGGAGGTCTGCAGCTAGTAATTAATATTTTATATTTTATCATTCTCTTTGCTAACGATATTTGATTCAAGCAGAGATGAAAATTCAATTATGTATATATATTTTTGCCGGTTGTCAAAGAGGACGCTATTTATGTAATGGCTTGTCAAATAAGTGGTATTTTAGTCTGATAACTTGTTGGGAATGTTACTTGGTCTTTCAGATCTTTTAACATGAAACTTTTTAGGGTCCATTACAATGTGTCAGGGTCTTTTTTACCACATTCTTCGTGACATTGAAGCCCATACTTTCTGATGGTTGTCATAATTACCATATGTATCAGGGGGTCATTTGTTCTGAAGTTTATTATGAATGTACAACCTCTAAAACCATGCAGTCATGAATATCTTCATTGACACCTTGACCATGTCCACCGTGTATATAAAAAAAGAAGTTATTAAAGTTTAAGAAGTATTCATAAGTATTTTATAGTAATTTTTGGTAGAAATATATGTAATAAATATATGCTTTTAGCTCTTCATCGAATTTGCTGAGCGGTCTCAAAATATCGGCAGAAAGAGAACCAACTTCTTTACCTAGTTTAGGAGTATTAGCAGAACAAGGCCATCTTCAGCCAGTGATGTCTCCATTTTCCTTTATGGTGTTTTTGTCAACCGTTCTGAAACTCTTTGTAAGAGAATCACGTACTGCAGAAATTCAAGCGATCTTTGGTAATTCTGATTTTCGAGCATATTTACGCAACCTTGAAACTTCAGAATGGTCATTGGAAAGATCCTGGTATAGTCGGATAGAATATACTTTATTAATTGCAATAATTAATGCCGAAGAGTTACTTAGTTCAACCTCAAAAACAGAAACCAGCTACTCAGTATGGAAAATCGCTATAAAACTGATATCTGCATTACCAGCGGACAAGCAAGACGATATGAAAATTGTATTAAATCATGCATTCAATCAAGAGAGGTTAAGTGAAGGATATCTGAATAGTAAATTGCAAGATCTCGCTTTGAGCGAGACAGAAAAGAGAGAATTTGATACCAATGATTCTAGTTTCATGAACCCAACTTTGTTTGCCAAATTTCTAAGCTGTAAAGGAAGTCAATTCGATGCCGCTCTTCCAAAAGATTGGTTGTACCTTCCTCTTGTGGACGCCTATTCACGCCTGAAAGAAGATGGATCGTGGACATCGACGGATGTGCAGAACATCACAACTTTATTAAAACTCGAATCGCTAATGCCAGAGTTAACAGAGAACCTCTCGCCTAGCTTGAGGTTCAGTAGATTAGTACTTCTATACCTGTGTGACGCGTCGTTTATTCATTCACCATTAGCTGCAAAAGCTTTCACTAAGCTGCTTCAGAAGTATCATCACAAACTCGATTTCTCAGCCAAAGTACCTGGTTTAAATTCATTCACCGATCTCTTCACGACCCTTTGCGAAAATTTCTCCGGACATTCATATGGAGAAGACAATTTTGCTGCAGTTCTATTGGTGTTTGCCGCTCAAAGACACGATGTCCACTACAGGAAATTACTCTGGTCCGAACATGCTGGAGCCCTTTACTTTTGTAGACTGACAATGGATAAGTTACTCATACCAATCAAAGAGTATTTCTATCCAGTCGAAACAGATGATTCTCTTGTCGAATCATACATTACTGCATTAGTGAGAAAAATGATAAAAAAGAATGTGTCCCCTTTACTTTACGACATTGCCGTTCATCATTCAGCGATGTATTTGAAAGGAACAACGGGATTGGCTGCAATTTCGAGATCACGTCTTCAGAAACTTAAAGGGCACGATAATTTAGTTAAGGAACTCCTGCATTACGAACCTGTTATATTAGATAAACATGCTTCGAAAAAGATATGATATGGAAAATTCATAGAATTTACATTACATATTCTTATCTTCACATGGTCTATTATATTAATAGATTACTTATCGAAACGAAGTTACCAGATTTTTAAAGGTGATGTAAATAAATAAAATTTTTCCAAATATTGCTTGGATGAATTTCAAAAAATTCTGCATTTTTTTAAGGCAATAAATTCAATTGAATTGGATTGAATTGTGTCCATTTTGAAAGGCAATATTTATTTCAAGAGTGCGAATCTTCAATACCAAATATATTTTCCTATGCGACAGAGTAAAGCACAATATCGAAACAAAATCCACAAAAAACGGTGAAAATATCAAAAATCGACGTGCAGCGACATAGTAGTATACGACGTAGGTGAAATAATTGTCAGTTCTGAAGGAGGTAAACATACAACAGGTCTAAGTTCATTAGTTGACCTATATTATTGATTTAGTGAAGAGATTTACCTTATAGGTACGTGCTTTATCTCATATAAAAATATACATTTCTATTATTTGAAGTAAAAGTGAATCATTTCATTTTGGCCTTCTAAAGGTTTCACGAATCTATGCCAAGCTTTCGATAAGTCTCCCGGTCGACTGTGACCAGTCTTCCCTCGACGCTAGAGCAATCGAGTTCTATACAGTGAAGCTTAGAGCCCCATTCGCAGTGACTTTGGTCATCGGCTCTGTAGTACTTGATCTGCAAGCACGTGGTCAGAGTGCCAGAGCCCAGCACCCTCATGGCTATCGAAAGTTCCTCTCTGTGACCACGTGCGGTTGCCGGCACGTTTTTAGTACTGTGATATGCGCTGTATGCACAGGCTGTCCCTGGTATAAAACAGAATGTTTTTAGTATTAAACACAATATATTTCACGTATTAATACAATTAAATAACATTTTTTTCTACGACATCTGAAGAATAAAAGAACAAAAAAAAAAAAAAAAGAATTATGTCTTTTGGCAATTACAATATGACTAAAAAAATCAATTTAATGGTAATCTTTTTATGCTCATTGCAAAATTAATAAACAAATATATTGTAAAAAAATTATAACGTCTATATTAATTTTTTCTTACCATCTCTTGCTCGTTCGATTGCTTCAATTTGTTTTCCTCCTACGGCAAGCGATCTAAAATCAAAAATGTTTGTGTATGTAATAAAAATTGTAACTGTGCCAACGAAAATTGATTGAATTTGTTGATATGTAACAAATTCTATGTTTTCGATGCAATGCATGTAAGAGTATTACAAAGTTCAAAACTGGGGATGAGAACAAAAAACAAAGAATTAAATAGAATTTTTTTAGATTTGAACATGAATAGTGCATAATGCTTTCCCGCTCTTATCGATCCTATTTTTCACCATCTGGATATATATTACTTTTCAATACTTTTTAGATTACTGGGGTGTTTGACATCAATTCCGCGTAATTTGAGTACTTGTTCAAATTTCTTCTGAAAAAAAAAAACTAAGAAAGATACGATGTTTTAAATTTTAGCATGTTATTTAATTTGTTCAAAATCGGAGCGACTTTTTCTATTTGATCTATTTAAAAGAAAAAACGAATGACCGTTAGATTCGGTGTACTTTTACGGATATTTTACTTGTTTATAATTATTATTGCGTTACATTCGCTTTTTAATATGTCTCGATTTCTATAATTTGTCAATTTTAAAAAACCAATAACTGTTTACAATTATTTACATCTGTACATATAATTGTATTACAAATCTTCTTCAAACTCATATTCGTTACTTTTATTAATATACCAATACAGGGTGTCTCATTTTAATCACCCCACCGGAATTTTGCGGAATCTAAGTCAGATAGAGAAAAATGATCTAGCCAAAAGTTGAAGGGGATGGAGGGGTCATCCATTGGTACCAAGGAGCTTGACCTTGAACTCGATTCTCAAGGTTATTTCAAGGTCAAGGTGATATTTTTAAATGTGAATACCTACTTTTGACCCCGGATTTGAAATTTGATATTTTCAACAATGTTGAATGAAGGTAAAATTTGCGAAAATCGTTAAATTATGAATGTTAGCTCGGCATAGAGGTTGCGGAAACAGCAAAATGTTTCGGAAGAAAAATGTCAGGGATGGAGAGAGCCACCTACTGGTACCAATCACCTTGATTTTGGACTTGATTTTTAAGGTTATTCAACAAATTTCACCTTCATTAGACCTTGCTACGATCTTGCTGAAAATATCGTTTTGAACGTATAAAATGTTTCGCTCTTTTCAAATCCGAGATCAAAAGTATAGAGGTTCCCATTAAAAAAGTCACTTTGACCTTGAAATAACCTTGAGAATCGAGTTCAAAATCTGGCTTAGATTTATCAAAATTCCGGTGGGGCGATTAAAATGAGACACCCAGTATGCCAATACAATATCAATACAGTTGCGTAACATTGAATCATTACATTTTTATATTTATAAATATGAAAATAGAAACATTTTGGAAATATTTGTCTATTCTATGGAAAAGTGGAAAAATTAACAATGGCACCAAATTTTCGGCTCCAATAAACCGTCATAATCGGAGTCGCCATTTTGAAGTTCAATTTTTCCGCTCGTATGTTTCGAGGTTTATACAGTCCGCGGACGTAAAATTATCACTTCATAATGATCTTGAGCAATTTTCATGCAAAATTGTTGGTAACAAACATTTTTTGGTGAATAAATCCGAGTTTTTTGTTAAATAATCAAACGCATCTACTTTGGATCGCGGGGTTCTAAAGTAGAACTGTTACCGACCTAACCTAAAAACAGGAAAATAAAAAAGGATTAAAGCATTTTTTCAAAATTGGGTCTTTATAGAAGGGTGATTCTACACATCATACATAATCCGCAAAAATATTTGGTTCAAAATTAGGAGGATTATCCGAAATAAATTATTTATTCTCTTCCCAGCAAACACAAAAGTAACTATGAACGACTATATTATATAAATGTTACATTACCGTTACAGCACCAAAAATAATTTATTTCGGATATTCCTCGTTTAATTTTGAACAAATTTATTCAGCGATATTTTTTTGAGTATTGTATGTTATGTAGAATCACCTTTCCAAATCCAAAATTAAAAAAAAATGTTTTAATCATACACTTTTATCATTGAAAATCTCGGTCGGTAATTGTTTAACTTTATAACTTTCTTAAATTCGAACCAGCAGTAAACACGAAAAAAATTCAACAAATATAGAGGGTCGGTATTATATACTATATATTACTTAGTAATATAGTTATTGTCTACTTTATTATTTTTTCGAAGATTATATGGATGTCTCGACTTGTAATTGGCCAATTTAGAAACCGATTACCTTTAAATATTCAGTATTTTTTCCGCAAATTTTAAGCCGTTAATCAATTTTTTTTATACTAAATTTATAAAGTAAGCATATATATATACCTGTCATGTGAATAATCCATATTTACAGTAGAATGTACAAGTTTACGTTTATATATATACAAGTTGACATTTTATACAAGGTTTCACTTATATGCGCGTAAATATACACGAGTAAATGATTTGCGGAGTAAACGTGTGCGAATTGCAGCTAAGTTAAATAGTGCATCACTATTGATAAGTCCATCGGAGTACGTGTGTATATATATATACAGACTTTACCGTCTATATATACCGAGCCGAAGGAATACTTATATATATATATCTGTTCTCGCAAAGTCTAAATCACGAAGGGCATACGCGTATACACCCAAGGAACCAGAATAAAGGTAATTTTTATTATTTTGTTTTTACAAATAAAAAATGCATATTTTATTAATTATTAAAAAGATTAAGAAAAATGCCATGTATATTATACTGTCATAAATTAGTAAATGTTTTTTTTTTTTTATTTTAAACATTATTTTAAAAAATCTCCATGCAATTTTTCATATTTTTAATGTACATCTTTTTTTAATGCCGTAATTTAATATAATAATAAAATTAATCTCTTAAAGATCGCTGTCAGAAATTTGATATGTTAACATTAACTATATATATAGGGATATTATAATACAAGAGAATAGCAGTAGTAGTGGTATGTTTAAAACTGAAACGTATCGTTATAAAAGACCCTCGTACATGAAAACAAGAAAAAAAAATAATAATAATAATATATATCGATTTAAAGCCAGATATAAGCACGTGTATAACCCGGGTCAAGCTTAAACAAAATTATTTGACCCCTGTTATAATAAGTCAAATAAGTTAATCCTAAATTAACAAAATCATATCAAGAAGCTTCATGTATTTTATGAACTTAAGTATAGTTCCGATGTATTTAGCTACATTCGAATAGTTCGCACGTCTACTAATTATGATTGAATTAAAGTAATTATTAATACAGTAACTGTTAAAGTATAGTTACATGAAATACTTCAATTTATTATGTACACTATTTTCACTTCTGCAATAAACTTCTGAATTGTTGATATAAAAATACCACTTCGCGAACTAGGAGTAAAAAAGGAGTAAATATTAGAAATTAAACCTTAAAGGATATTACATATACATTGTAACAGGCTTTTCACAATTATATATTAGTTTGTTATTAAAACAGAAATTCACTACAGTACATAAATCAAATAAAAAGGTAAGATTATGATTTTGCAAAAGTGGGCAATTAAGATTTTTACATTTACAGATTTGTTTGGATAGTTATTAAAATCAGTATTCGTTTATATAGGACGTACTTAATTTATACTCCGAGTAAATGTATGAATTAAACTTTCTTGCATAAATTGTGCCGCATTTTTTGTATTTAAAATAAATTTAAACGTTTATTTTTCGATCGTTGTTATAATGTTTCCGTCAATTTTTCTTTATTTTTCGTTTTTTCTGTATTTTATTCTCTACTCCATGGTAAAAAAATTGACCTCGCCTCGCGAGCTCCAGGGCTTCTGGAGCCATGACTAATGGCTCTACGTTAGATTTTCTACCAGGGTTTTTCCATTTAAAAAAAATTTTTTTTTCGTCTTTTTTCTGTTTTTTGTCTTCATGGGTTTCTGCTTTCTTCTTCATTGTTTTCTGTTTTATTCATCATTGTTTTCTGTTTTCTTCATCATTATTTTCTCTATTTTTTTTTTCTTTACTTTTCTTCATTAATATTCATCACTATTTTCTTATTATATCTTCACCATTATAGATCATTGTTATAATTTTCCATTTTTTCTATCATTTTTTCGCATTTGTTCTCCATTTTTCTTCTTTGTTTTCTCTTTACTTTTCTTCTTTTTTTTTTTCTTTTTTTTTTTTTCTTTACCTTTCTTCGCTATTTTTTTTACTTTTCTTCATAATTTTTTTTTTTACTTTCCTTCATAATCTTTTTTTTTACTTTTCTTCATAATTTTTTTTCTTTTCTTCATTATTTTTTTTCTTTTCTTCATTATTTTTTTTTTCTTTATTTTTCTTCACTATTTTGTTTTCTTTGATTTTCTTCACTATTTCCTTATTATATCTTAACCATTTTAGATGATTGTTATCTTTTCTCCGTTTTTCTTCGTTTTCCTCTATTTTCCTTAATTGTTTTCTTGATTTTTTCTTCACTCTTTCTTTATCTTTTCTTAATTTATTCTTCATTTGTTCTTTAATTTGTTTCTTCCGTTTTCTTCACGTTTTTATCGTTTTCTTCTTCCCGCAATTTCACTATTTTTTCTTTTTTTTCTTAGGATCCTCGATGATATTGTGTTTCTTCCCTATATTACATTTTTGTTGTATTTCTGTTTATGAGCGATGCACAAACTGCAAAGAGCAGATCTACTTTCAAAAACGTCTCTGATTGCTCGTTTACAATTTTTTCATAAAATGATTCTGTTGTTTTATTTTGTTTAGAATTTTAGTTAATTAAAAACAAAACAAATTCACATTTATTAGCTGCGTTTAAAAGAAAACGTACAGATGAAACATGAATTTTTAAAATTATTTTCGAAATATATACTATACGACTTTAGTGTAGACATATTATACTTAACTGTACTATAAAGTAATGATCAAGGTACGAAATGTGCACATATATCAGAGAAATTTATAGGTCAAGCGATACAAGTTACTATATTATTTTAGTATCCCGTACGAGAGCTCTAACAAATTCTCTTCATAATCATATTGAGCTTACCATAATTTATGTCAAATTCCTTCAAACGTAAATTAATATACTAAATATTAAACGCGAGTGTGTTTAAATATATTATGTGCACACATATGTATTTTATAATTCATCATAATTTTAATCTACTCCATTTTACAATTAAACGATTATCATCATATTGAAATTAACATCAATTTGATGCGCAACTTTTCTTTGTTTTACTCTTATTAATGAATAAATGAACTGTAATTTTTAGTGTGAAAATTTGCAATAAACTTTTAACATTTGCTAACTTATAAATAAAGGCTTCCATTCTAGGATCTGCGAAAGAAATGTGCTGGCTCGTCTTTTCTTTTTATGAATGCTATCGTGCCAACGTTGCACGTGGAGACGCAAGCAGAAAGTTTTTCACGAAATTCTCTCTTTACGCTAACGGACATTTCTTTTGTAATTGTGTGTTTTAGTAATATATAGGTCATTTTGAATTCTAATAGACAGATGCGCTTAGAAAAAAATGTTATGGTCGTTTTTCTGTCAGTTTCATGACTTTCATAAATTTTATTTTATATCCGTCGCTAAATTTCGTTAAAGTCTATTTTGACGTTCTTCGATTTTCAAATGAAGTGTTTTTGAAGCATTCCATAAATGTTCCATACATTGTAAATTAACATCGCAAACGCGCGTTCATTGATAATCATGAATGACATTTAAACACGTCAGATATAATCGTGTTGTCAGGTGTGAATGGAATGTTCATTTACTTACAATTGTTTGGAAGGGTACACTACCCATTGATATAAATATTGTCACAGCCCTACTTTGTCTGGTAAGATTTGTGATACAGGAAGACAAATAGGAACCGCAAAAGAAGCGAATTGAAGTATATAGATTAAAATTTCTCCATCATAATAACACTGACATATTATCACATTTTCTTATTAAGAAATAACATAATAACAGATTCTACTGAACTGATTCTGATATATGTATTGTATTTTCTACATTACAGAGAATCGAGAGTCGGATGCAATCGTGCGTCATCCTGAACTTCCGGATACTATTTGTCTTCCTAAAAGGTCGCTTCAAATTTTTTCATATTTTTCCGTATAATACAGTAGGTTTAATGTAAACTTTTATCCTGTAAACACTTTTCGGACGCGTCGAGAACAATATGTAAACATTTTCATGCACACTTATAAAAAGTAATGGCATGGAATGTATTAAAAGCTTACATATGCGTACACTTGGCACATGCATAGTCTAATTTAGGGTCTGCCAAAGCAATTTGTTGATCAAGATTGACGCAAGTCATCGGATGGTGTAAACATCGTACTTGCCAGAATCTGCAGTTGTGTAAATTCGTCCCGACGAAGTATATATAGCCGATATATAGGTCCTTGTATATACTTATTTCAGGAGCAAAACGCATGTTTATACAGCTGCAAAGAAAAATGTTTTGGCAATTCTGTAATCGCCCTTATATTGCGGAACACTAAACGTGAAAATGGCACACTTATGCCGCAATAAAGTGTTGCAGCCATTTTGTGTGTATATATATTTATGCGTTCGACTCGCGGCCTATATTTTACGTGCACCATTATTGCGGCAAGTGTATACCCTGCATTGGTAATAAAACCCATACAACCTGCTACTCGGTTTATCGCATGACTCCCCCTTTATATACCTCAGCCTGATATATATATATATACAAATTTTCTTACACCTTATAGATTTTCGCCCCTCATGCACAAAGAGGGGGAGAGCGCCACCTTATCTTTCGAATTTCCTCGATCGCATATATAATTAAGGTATTGTGTACGTATACAAATATTTCACGATTCAAAGTCACGCGAACCGTGTAAATCGCCCTTGAGCTTTTTATTTTCGCCCGACTCGATAATTTAATCAGCTGACCGGAACTGGATTTACGAAATTGATAAAGACGACTGTGCATATATGGGCACTTTATTGAAAACTGCGTTCGGTGCTTATGTGAGCAATGATCTTGTAATAATGTGTATATAATTATGAATAATCGCATTGTCCTCGTAAAAAAAATGCGTCAACTATAGTAGAAAATGTCACCGCAGTTTCTGCCCAATTTTTCTGTCCTCTCTATGTTAAAACCCAGAAAAAATGGCCATCTGTCTTATTTTCTACTAGGGAAAGATAATCAACACAATCGTGATTGACGGTAGATATACGTATAGAGTTCAGGAGCCCACACCTACACGGTTAAGAATATATAAAAGGACGATGAAGTTAAAAAAGGAATCTTTTGACGTCTTTGCAAAAAAGAAGCAAAATCACTTAGTTACGATTTCTGGAAGGAGATACCTTATACTCTTTAAATTTCTTGGAGTGAAATTTCACAAATGAAATGAAAGTAAAGTATACGAATAAATTTTAGATATATATGCATCGAAGCGTATACATAATGGTGTATTATTTTACTTTTCGTTCCTCACTTTTCCAAATGAACAGAGCAATTTTTTATATTTGATTTCTCGTTTCATGTTTCTCGAATGATGGAAGTCATTTTCACCTTTTTGCATGTAAGTCTACAGAGCAATTTTCGAAAATGAGACTTTTGTCTGGAAATTTTAACGTTCTATACTCGTATATCGTGTAAAAAATTTTAAAAAGTCTATAGAATTAGTAACAAATTGTCTCGCGATGAAAGTCTGCGAGACCTTAAAATGCCAACTGGTATGGTGTAAAATGATAAACAATACAATGTGTTTGTAATTGAAAAGAAACGTCAAATATCAATAATATAATTTGACAGAAAAGGCTGAAAACAGTATAACGTTCCGAAATCGAAATTTCGATAACGTTGATTTTTAAAATCGATTTAGAACTGAATGGGAACTGAGAAGAAATTGGAAAACATAAATTTTTCACTCATAACTTGTACTCGAATGTTTTATTCTAATTCAATTCTGACCTGATTTTGCTGAAGTCTTTTATCGACGCACGTGAAATGTATGAAAGCACCAAGCAAATACTACTGAACGCAGTTATATGTTCAAATGCAGAATGTATAATATTGAACGATTCAAATACTATTGAGAGTTTTGTTTTTGACGACTTGTTCAAATTGCAAATTTCATTTTGAGCTTCATAAAGTAACAGGCGTCGTTAAATATTATTATAATTATTAAACTCGATATAATTTAGTATACGTCTCTTAGGAAATTTTAACAAGTTTATTAATATAATGATTTCAAAATTATTATAACCAACGGCATCGAATATCTGCCAAAGTTTGTCTCTTTGCGAAAGGATATAATGATTTCAAAGTTCTTCAAGGTAATCCAGATATAGTACATGAAAGGATGGCAGGAAGGTTGAATATAATGTCATTTTTTTGAATCGTTGCATTTTGAATCGTTTAAGTTTAAAAGAATTTTAAATCAATTGGACAAAAAAAACATGTTGATGTCAATATAAACCGAAATGCTTTTTAAAATCATAATTTATGAAATTATTTAATTGTTTATTACTGTGAAAAGAAAATGCATTTCACAAATTGAAATGATTCGAAACAATATTTATATATAGGTATAGTGGAAATTGGCTAACACTCTACATAAATATTCAATCGATAAAGGTTCAACGCAATGCATACTAATTTAAATTATACTATATAGAATTTCTTAAATTGTTTTATTTTTGATAACATTGTGGATTTTATCTTGTAAAAATTGTTAATTTTACTAAGTATAACACAATTACACAAATGAACCTATACACATAAAAGACGTCTAAATAAAAGTGACAAAACTTTCAATCACTTTAAAAAAATTTTTTTTTTTACAAATCATACTTATTGTTCATTATTATTACTACACAGTTTCATCAATAAATTGAACAACGTACATATTATTGAAAATTAGGAACATTTAGACTTTTAATTGGTCAATTTTTTTGAATTGAGAAAGATATCTGCAAGTTTAAAGTTCTTCGAGATAGTTATTTTTTCCCCCCCCCCCCCCCCACGCCCTCCGTTTAGTATTGACATATCCAAAAAAAAATCCAATTAAATCCTACAGTTAAGTTTTAAAATATATACAACTGTCTCCAAATGCTTTACAGCAACGTATTTTTATGAAAAATGCAATTTTTAGCCAATATAATATAGAAGGAAATTCATTGTATTTTTATATTTTTTGAAATTTAGTCGACTGGTAGAGAACGCATAAAACACAGTGTTAAATAAATCACGCATTTGAACTTGAATGTGAAAGTCACATCAGTAACTCCTTCCTACGATAATAAATTTACCTCGTAAACGCATTGTTCTTATAGCTGCAAAGTTCGCCCACTTGCATTTTACGGCTTCTCGCATTCGCATGTGAATGTGTGGTAGGCAGGAGTTTGTTAAACTTATGGATGCCCAGAAAATCGTAATTGTAAATCGTAAATTAAGTGAAATCGGTATTCGGAAACTTTACAATTTAATTGGAAATGATCATTTGCCGCACTGCAATATATATACGGAATGCGCAATTTGAGGCGCTTAAAACTTGGTTAATTATGTCAATGCATATGTTGATGAAATTTCTCCATTATATCGTACTAAATAACGAACTATATAATCACGACAAGCGTGACGTCATTAAAAATCCCTCTATACACATCAAGAAAAACGCGATGTTTAAGTATGCGCCTATTTTTAGAACATGGCTGATCTCATTTTTTCTGCGATTTACTTTTGAGGCACAAAATCAGTAGTATACAGCTTGAAATTTGGTACTTTTTTTTTCAAAACTGTTTTGTATATAAAAAACATTGTATATAAAATATTTATTAATTAAATTTTTGATGGCGTAAAGTCGCGGTTGAAAAGAATAATGGAAATTTACTGTGATGAGAAAGAAGACTATATATATATATGTGTGTGTAGGAATTTCATAGAAAAATTGAAAATTTAATTTTCCGAGTATAATTAATCGATAAAAGTGTTAGTTTGCTTAGAGATGCAGTAATTTTTTCATATCGAATATTATACGTATAACGAAATTAATTGAATTGTCCTTATTTAAAATTTCTTGCGAACTTAGCTTCCCTTCTACGGCTTTCAAAATCGATGACAATTAGAGAATACAGGTTTGCAAATTGCAATTTACTGGATATGATAATCAAGACTAGTATACAAACACATTATTAAGAAATGTAATGTACGACCGTTAATTGAGGTTCGTTAACTGAATTAAAAGTTACGTTTTATGGCCCCATTTTTTGCGTTTCCAGCATTTAATTGAAATGTAGTTTATTTTCTTTTGCTATTTAAAACTGAACACACAATGAATGAAAAATTGATTTTTGTAAATACATTTTTTATAAATTAAAATTTCTTATTGTTTAAATAATGTTATAGAATAATAATGATATTTCATTGCAATAATACGTAAACAAAAGCTATGCTTCATTGTTATTAAAATTACTTTTCCGATATGAGACATTCTTATTTATGCAATGTTTTTATTTCAATAAAATTTAATATCGTTGAAATGCATTTACATTAATTATATAAGAAATCATATTTACAAAATTCAAGATCAATTTAATTTTACACCAAAAATACTTCTTCGCACGATAAAAATTGTATTTTTTGAATAGAAATCTCTTAATTTCGATGACTGATCGATCATTGTATTGGACGACGATCAATCAAATTAACAGGCAAATATTTCATACGACAAAAGTACCCCTAATATTACTAGACAACTTCTGCCTTTCTCGATAAATATACAGAGACGAGATCGACCGATAAGTTAAAAACATTAAATTTGTACGTATAACAATGAAAAAGAATCATGCCAAAAATTGTTCTACACAAACGTAATTAATGTATTTTTCAACTTAGTTACTTTACATTTTCTCGTACCTTCTTGACAAATTGTTTTATGATTTTCAACTTCTTATGAATAACGTTAATTATTCATATGCTAAAGTAGAACAGTTACCGATCTAACCTCGCAACAACAAAAAAAATGTAACTCAAAAATGATTGAAATATTTTTTTCAAAATTTGGATTTTTACAAATAGGCTAATTGTACATAACATGCAATCCTTGAAAATAAATGATAATGAAATAGCTTTTCAAAATTAAATGAAGATTATCCGAAATAAATTATTTTCGAATATATATACCTTTCCACAGCCCAAATTTTGAAAAATCGATTTAATAATTTTTAATTTACAGATTTCTTCTTGCGAAGTTATGTCGGCAATTGATGTGCTGTAGACCCGTATATGAAAACACGAACACTCTTTCATGTATAATATATGATAAATATACCGGTTGAACAGTTGACATTTCAAACAAAATTTTCTTATCATAGCAAAACAAAAGGATTATTTAATATAAAATATTGTAAGTTTTATGTAGGAATGTCGCCTCAGGAAGTGTATAGGAATAATTATAGATATTATTTATTTGTAAAGTATAAGATCTAAAAGAGCATATATATATAGTAAAATGGAGCCTTCTAAACATGACGTTATTAGTGAAACGATTTGTCGAACATGATCAGAGACCTGGATAGAGGTCCCTCTATGTGTTTGATGTACATTAGACAAGTTTCCAACCTACCCTTATATCTGTGCATGTTTAATGGAATATTTAACTCTCCGTGGACCTATAAATCCACAGACTTGTCAGCGTAGTATATAGTAAAATACCGAAAAGGCAATGAATAATATACATATGCATTCATATACACACATATATATATATTCGTATTGGATTTTCGTTAGTTTTCCTTAAGATGTCGTCTAGTTTTCTCTATATGTCTCTATCTTTCTTCTTGTACTATATCAATATCAATTATTATACAATGGGCTTGTCAAGAATCCACGATGTATATATAATTTTATAGAAGAGAAAATTAGATGCAAATATATGTTTAAAGACACGAAGTCAAAATTACGTGTATTTAAGGCACTTGTGATTTTTCAAACGCGACTAAGTATACTGTAACGTAGAATACCACTGAAAATTGCCATATGGGATTCCATGTGGGAAATTCACGAAATCCCATAAATGAAAATGTTGGAATTTTTTTTTGGAATGAACAACATTCTGGGATATTTTTTAAACAATTTTAAACAAGAAAGGAACATGTTTTGTTTAGAAATTCCCATTTCAAAATTCCCATATAGGGATTTCTATTACAATAAAACATATGTCCCTTTCTTGTTTAAAATTGTTTAAAAAATATCCCAATTTCTTATTCCAAAAAACATTTTCGTATGTGGGATTTTCAGTATGGAAAGATATATAACTATATATAGTGCTTGTATCGCAGACTATAATGCCAAAAAATTTGTATGTAAATTTTTCATTTTACGTACGTACCATCAGGGAAACATTAAACTTTAAACCGCATTGTACCGCCATTTTGTTTGACCGAACTTTTAAAAAAATTATATTTTGATACCTTTATTACATGTAGAAGCATTATATAGTACAGTCCTTTTTAGAAAAAAATATTGTTTCCACTGCAGCCTAAAATTGAATCCTTAACTTTAGTTTGTTTAGGTTGTAAAAAGGAATAAGGAAATACTAAACAACCATTATCATTTTAAATTGTAATGACACTATCCATTGTTTTCGAGCTTCAAAAAAATGTGTAACGTAACATACACTGACGAAGAAATATAAATAAACAATAAATAAAATCCAATAAATATATACGGGTCAATGCTATATGCTAGTCCGTTTCATATATTAGAAAATCATAGTTTATGACTGTATTTATACAGATCTGTATAATGATAATTTATACAAATCTGTATAATACAGAAATGTATAATTCCCTATTACATTTAGCCCCAATAAATATTGACGTAGCAAAAGTGTACTTAAACTTGTCAGGTCGAAAATTACATTATATCATACCGATCTGAGCTTTCTGAGATAATGAAAATTTAAGTATCCTTGGCGAAGCTGGACGTGGATTTGCAAGGATCAAATCCTATACTACCATCAGTAGTGTATCTTTATTGTCTGCTCTCTCCGGAGGCTCGGGCAAACCACCACTAGAAAATCGAACTTCGTGAAAAATAGCCTATATATATATATGTTGAAAGAAAAAGTTTACAAGCTTTGACAGAGATAAAACCACTTATTCATAATGAATCTTAGTTTATATATAAAAATTGACAAACGTTGACGATTTTTGCATTTGACCGTTATCCTTCGTATTAATTGTCAAAATTGAGAAAAAGAATGACCAAACGTACAATGTCAACATTGTCAATATGCCCCACAAGAAGTATGTCGACAATAATGTCGATAAAGAACATATTGATAATGAACATAAAACAAAACATGGAATTATTTTTTGTTCCGAAGTATACAATGTATTTCGAAGTATTTTAATTGTCATGCAATTAAATTGCATAAGGTCACTTTTTATCTAATTTGTAATTCTTTTTGGCAGAAGTCATTGCAAGGATAAAAGAATATTATTTTTATGGATTATTTGTAACCCTGGCGAATTTAACGAATGCGCTTGTAACAATATTTTCTGATAATTATAAGGAAGATAACAGCCCAATTTATCGAATTTATTTTTCATGTCATAATCACTTTTAACGATTCAATTCCGCTACGCTTGTACAATTCTTATTGATTCACTGGTATAGTGCATCTCTCAATAATTAAATGTCTGCATTTTTCAGTTTTGTTCGATTCAGGTCTCACATCGCTTAAGACTGCACGTTTTTCAAGGATTATAATTATAATTAAATGAAGTTTAAATAATTGATAAATCAATTATCAAGGAAAATTGAAAAAAAAATAATAAGGCACGATCAATAATTTCTTTGTGACCTATTTCTTATCTATTGCATTAAAAGAATTAAATGAATTCTAAGAATAATTGATTAATAATTCATATCTAATTTATAAATAAAATCAAGAATAATATTTAATAAGTATAGATTTGCTTGATTTTACATTTTCATCTTTATACACGTTTCAACAGAAACTAAAAGTCGTCTCGAAGAAAGTCTGTCAGATTTTATCAATATTTTTTTTAGAATTCTTCAGTTCTGTCATCACAGCTGTCAGTTCTGTCGATTTTATTTTTGTGTTACTTTATGTAACGAGGTTAATGTTTATTTTCTTAACTTTTGTCGCTGTAAGACAAAGTTTTTTATTTATTATATACTTCTCATTGTCTTTGTTTTAAGTTTATTTTCGTCCATCTCCCTTTAACATGTCTTCTATTTAAAATTAATTTTTTAAATTATTTTCGGAGATTTTGAGTCTAAATTTCTTGGACTAAAATTTCAGCCTACAAAGAGTGAACATTGAACCACTCTTTTAAAAGAATATTCACACTCGTTGGAGTGTAAATTCTCCGACTCACACCAAAAAAGAGTGAAATTTCACTCAAGATATTGTGCAATATCACTTTTTAAGAGTTAAAATTCACTCTTTTAAAAGTGGCTCTATTTCCACTCTAATTTTCACTCCTTATTGTTTATTTTAGTGATTATCTATAAGATATATTGTTTCACCTTTAACATCTAGTTTCATTTTTAGTCTTCGTCAACTATTGTCAAGAAATATTTGTTTAAACATTTTTACTAACTTTTTTCCCTTGTTGCCAAACTACCAGTTTTAATATTTTATCATTTTCTAAATGAAATGATTTTATCACTTTTCGGTATGTACATATTCCGGTTTGTAACATCTTTCGATACATCTGGCCATCATCAAAGATTTGGATCATCATACCGTTTCCACGTCTTTGATGTCGGCACACCAAACTTTAAATAAGCCAACAGAATTCTCAACTTTACATCCTTATAAATACTCTCTAAATTTCATGGAGTGAAATTTCACTCGTAAAGAGTGAAAATTGAGGTGCTCTCCAAAAGAGTGAATTTTCGCTCTTCAAGAGCGATATTTCACGCTTTTTGGAGTGAAACATCACTCTATATTGGAGTGAGTCGGAGAATTTACACTCCAAACAGAGTGAAATGTCACTCTTATAGAGTGAAAATTCGGAATAATGTCTTATTGTTACTGAATATAATGTTTAATATTGTTAAATGAATATAAAGTTTAATCTATTCGCCGCTGCTTTACGTGTGAAGAAAGGGGGGATGTGGGCAGGATCTCTTATGTATATGGTGTGTGTGCATTTGTTAATGCACGTTATGATCTTTGTTCGCATGGGAAATTTCTTAAAGTTTCGCAGTCCAAAAATAGTGTAAACAATTTTATGGCCGTCTTCCTGTGGCCAACGATAGCGCTTCTCGCTGCATCTAGCAGGCGAAGGGTAATCCATGAGAAAG
>JAPYZR010001339.1:0-22288 GCA_030522945.1 Trichopria nigra | reverse complement strand
TTTATATAGATAATCTCTCTCGTAATCTCTCAACTTTATAAAAATGACTCCATTTTCTCAAGTTTAATATCCAAGGTATTAAGGCTATTATTATTTTTTAAAAAAACAATAGGTAAATACTGTAATTATTTTATAAGTAGTTATTGACCATTGTAAAAAATTTTTTATGTACAATTTATATAATTTTTAGAAATACATTCAGAAGAGGACCTGTATTTAAGGTCGAAACGTAAAAGTTTGTCTTTTTCTTAAGAAAAAAGAATTGTTAAAGAACCGTTAGACCAATGATTGATATCTATAATTTAAAATACAAGTTTGCTCCGACCGAATCGAGCATTTCTATTTTTTCTTCTACTCGTATAATATAATAATAGAAGGTGTTATTTTAACCCATAAGTCAGATATATGATGATGGTTATTCCAGTCTACTTTCAAGGTCTTGTCACGCTATTGGTTCATGAAAATTTAAGACGAACCACGAGGAATCGTTGTGATTAAGGGAAAAGCAAGTTGATACATTAGCCAATCACTCCTCGATTTTAAATTGTTTTGCTTTTAAGAATGTTGATTAGTAACAATCTATTTTCCTATTACAATGTTTAGGCATAAGAACTGGACGACATCTTTATGTTTAGACATGTTTGGTTAAGTTAAGAAATAACATATTTCAAACATTCTGCAAACATAACAAAATAAATATTCATTGCCTTGGTCAATATTGGTGTCGAAATTCAGAGTTGAGTCACACTTTACACAAACGTAACATCAAATATTTGAATGGCTAAGATGCTTATATTTGTCAGAAACATCAATTTTTTCCGCGTATCATTTAAGTGTGAATTTAGACATTTATATACACTTTTTACCAGGGTTCTCGTTTCTTTTGTATGCAATATTAATGGCCGGGATACAGAATACAGAATGAGACCTGATTATATGCATTGTCCGTCGGTATTAATTCCTAATTGTAATACTCCGATTGAAGTCTTTCATGAGTTTTAGTTAAAATGTGACAGTTCGGAATGTGCACAATAATAATAATAATAATTAATGTTTGTTGATTATCCCGCAGAGAATGGACAAAATATGTGATGGCAAACATTAATATCTATATGTCAGTTGGTATTTAATTTAGTTTTACTAAATCTAATTACTATCCACTAGAATGATCCACTGGACTATTCCACGATTACATATGTGACAATGGTGAACCCGTTTCAATACGATACATCAAACGTACTCAACGCATTCAGCTTCTTTGCTACCAACCCGCTGTACGCGGGGAAGACTCGTTGACTGATTCAGTATCGTGGGAGTTTGGAAGTATAGGAAAGGAGTTCTATAGTAGTCTAAAGTCAGTCCACGAACAGTTGTACGGCAGTGAAGACAATGACAAGTTTACGATTGATAGTTTACTTTTAAAAGTTACTCTGTTAGAGGCGCAGTCTTCAAACGTAATCACATTTTCACGATAGTGACATATTCACATGACTTCAGGATTAATAAATGAATTGAAACTTTATCCTTTTCGCAGGTCAAAACGAACATATGACGCCGTCCGGACGACCATATCGAATACTATATCGACAAAATAAATAAAAGAGTTCGCACCCGACTGTAATAACCGGCTATTTTTTCCAGGCACGGCAGACTCTCAATTATCCTCGGGTGTGCGCAACGTGCCTGCATCCGATCGGAAATAGAGAGTCGGCACGGCGTAACATCACTTCCTTCCGCATAGTCGGCTAAAATCGATCCTCGATTAGCAGTCCTAAAAAGATTATCCGACGGTTGATCGTCAGCCCTCTTTTGGCCGAGCTAGAAAATCGAATGGTCTCGTGTCCACACTCCACAGCACCGCATAGCTTTTGCGTATCTCGCTCGAGCCTGCTCCCGTTCCCCTAGTACAGTAGATTTATTCTGAGCAATTACCACGATAAGCGTCTACCTTAATAATTGTTCGTTAATCGCATCGACCGCATCTACCATAGTTTCCTTGCAGCGTAGGGCGAACGACTCTTACGCCACGATCGTATCGTCTATTCGCGGCTTGATCGCTTGCCTTCAAAAGAAACCTTTTCGTGAAACGCCACTTTGTTGGGCTTGCGTTAACACCGCTGCTTATGCCGGTCGATAATAACAATGGCTTTTGCTACTTTAACATTTTTTGATCTACAGTACAGGTCCATTATGCAATTAGACGAAACACTGCCATTAGACGACGAATGCCGACGGCGTCTTAAGACCAGAAATTTTGCAACGATCTAATAAATAAGAGGTGATTATTCGAAATGTTGACTTATTTTGTGAAAAGATAAGTTCAACATAGATATGTATATACTACTCCGCTGAATTGCTGTCTTATTCTTTCATTCTAAGAAGCCCACTAAACGAAAAAGGAATGTATTACGTCGAATTGGACGAAGAACGTTGGGCTGAAGATATAGAGACAATTTTATGCCCATTAACCAAAATCCTCATCATCTGATAGCCATCTTTAGTTTCATTACAGAATATCTCCGAGAAAAATTGCAGGGGATGATGTGTATGACTTTTATTATGATGCTTATCTCTACCAACGATCTTTTGTTGAACTCCGGAAGACATAGGATAATGGGTTTGAAAACAGATAAGGAAAACAGATAATATATATTTGACATAAGAATGTCTTTGTCACACTTATTGGGAATGCATCTGGTCGGAGAACAAAAATTCGTCTCACCGTTTAGGAACAGAGTATAATATAACAGTGGTTTAACTATAGCACTATATAGATATGCAGGTATTCTCATCCGCCATTTTGGGTCCTCGATGGGCCTATTGAAAATATCCGGGTGGTTTTTACCACGTGGTCTAATAACCATATGGTCATTTCCAATTTGCGACCGGGTATTTTTGGCCGACTTGACCAGGTCGAAACCACGTGGTTATAACCACATAGTTTCGACCCTGCCGATTAAGGCTTGACCACTTGGTCATGACTGGATGAAAAAAAAAAAATTAATGAGAAATAAAAAAAAACTTCCTCGAACAGAATTCGAACCCGGGTTGTCCATTTTTCAAGTCCGAACTATATCTACTCGGCTACGTTTGGTGTTGTAAATCGCAGCAAAAGTAAGAAACAATTAATTAATTAATTAATTAAAACATCAGGGGGATAGGACTACCCTATTCAGTGTTATTGAATTAAACTTAATTAAACAAAATGAACTTGGTATTAAACATGCCATAGCTTATCTGAACATGTTGCCTTATCCACAGATTCAGAATCGCCATTAAGAAAATAAATTCTATTTTATCCTTTTTTAATCCTTTTTAATTCAAGTTTTGACCTTTCAATATTTTATTTTTTCCTGGAAGTCCCCATACTGTTTCAGCTACTTGTAATTTTTGCTACGGTTTACAGCAGCAAATGTGGCCGGTTGGTTATAGTTTGGGTTCGATTTCTTTCGAGAAAGTTATTTTTTATTTCACATTAATATTTTTGTCATCAAATCAGGACCACGTGGTCAAGACCATGTTGGATTTAGTCGGCAGGGTCGAAATCATGTGATTATGACCACGTGGTTTCGACCTGGTCAGATTGGCCAAAATACCCGGTCGCCACTTGGAAATGACCGTATGGTTAGACCACGCGAAAAAACCATGAATTTTATGGTTGTTTTTCTTGTTTTTTCACAATGAAAATCAAGTTTGTGCTAATTTTTTCGTAATCAGTGCATTAAAATATGTACCAAGTTTAATTAAAATCTGAGGAATGAGCCTTCTTCGGAAGTTTATTCGGATCGGAACTTTCAAAATACAAAACATACGGATACTGCAAATCAAAAAAATTAATGAATATATAATATTTCGCCTCCGCCATATTGAATCCGACATTTTGAAATTAACAAAGCTAATCTCAGATTCGCAATCAGCGACTCCAAAAACCCCCGAGTAATCAATTTCGTGCCAATGGAACTACTTTTGTATCCGATCCTAACGTTTTAGTACAATTTCGAAAAATTTCATTCTACCGACTTCTATTTTGTTGATATAAGATAATAATTAAAAATATTTAGTATTATGACCGATTCCTTTAGTGGATATATCGGGTGCAGGTTTATTAGACACTTCAAGTCAAAAGACATATGCATCGACCAACAAATTTATGAAACACGAAAAACACGAAAAATAAAACATTAAAAATTTAAATTTTCAAAAAATTGTAGGTCGACATATATGATACTCAATAAGTTATATAGAGAACTTCTGTATTTTTCTTATATTTTTTATCTATGTATCCAAATAAATATATGCACATGTTTATTTACAAATAGTGTATAGTTTATGGATTATTCGTGCTATTATGATTACTGTACTCACGCCACAGCTGCTGAAAATCGCGTTGGACGTACGACCCATCGGTATTGTTGCATTATGCGTTGCCAGCCTAGCCAGAAATTCGACTTTGATTGTAAAACTTGCAATAGATTTTTGCAATAGACCCCGCGGCGTAGGTCTCTACGGAGTATTGAATTTGATCACATTGGTAGGAAAAATTGCCCCTGCTTTTTCATCAAGTCATCACGTTTCATACCATAAGAAGCCCAAAACCGCAATAAAATTTGGTTGTCTCTGAACTTGTACATACTCACGTATAAGAGATCGCATAAGCGAAGTTCCTCGTTTTCTTAAGATATCGTATAGAAAGAGCATATTCGCTGCAAATTAATATGAAATTGTCGTCGATATGACGATCGTTATCATCATGATCGTCGCGCTACCCGCGCCATCTTCCGGTTGTATTCTGTGCGACCTGCATTACCGACATCGGCATGACGCAACAGTCCGTGGTTCCGCGGGTTCCGCGTAATGCGGCGCAGCCGCATATATCTCTCAACAATCGGCAGAACTCAAAGTTCGACTCCTGTCGGCAGGACGTTCGGGTCGCTAATTTTTCCAATATAGTTGTGAATTTTGGAGCAATTTTCGGAATATCGCGAACAACAACAATGTGAGGGTCGCAAACTTCAGTCAACAGGGCACGTATGATGATCCGCCATTTTCCGCGATTCGTTTCGCGCGCTTTTTACCTTGTTCCGTGTATCCTTATTGCATGATCGAGAACGCGAATGCTCTTATTGTGTCGCAAATATAAAATTTCGTATGAATATAGCCTCGTTGGGGAGTTTAGACATTTGTTTTTGTCGGCACTCGTATCCCTTTTAAATCTGCAATCTCGCGTTGTATCGCGGTATGTATATAGTTTATCCCGTTCTATATGGCGGGCTCAAATTTTGAATTGAAATTAAAATCACTAGTGTAATAATACGTTATTTGTTACTTTCTATGTAGTGCATATGCAGCCCAAGACGAAAAATCGCGATTTTTCTACGTTTTTGTATTTTGCACCAATATTAGGGGAAACGTTACAGCAATCAGGATAATCTATTTTTTTTTAAGTTTTATTATTAAAGTCTTCAATGTGAGTAGAAGAATTTCTATAGTACATACGATAAGGGAAATTTTTTCGTGCAAAAATATCTGCGTCGTCTTTTTGGTATAACGTGCCTTGCGACCTGCATTACCGACATCGGCATGGCGCAACAATTCGAGATTTCACGGTAGGCGGCGCTGCCTCCCGGAAACCGGCAGTGCAAAGTACGTCTTGTCGCCGACACCACAGTCCGGCCGTTCGAGTTGCTAAATTTTTGTACGGTTGGAAATTTCGGAGCAATTTTCTGAATATTGATTACGACACAATGTGACGAGGGTCGCAAATCTCAGTCAGCAGACACAGCAGTCCTGGACGAGAGAGATCCCTATTGAGACGTCTTCGTAAATAATGGTAAGCTGATCAACCATTTGCCGCGCTTTTCACCCCGCTTCCCGCGTACCCTTGCATGATCGCGAACGGCATTATTATCGCCAAAATATAATTTCGTCTGAATACCCGTGTATTGGAGCTCAGACATTTTTTTGTTGCCCCTCGCCGGAAAGTGTGTATAAATATATATATATATATTTTTTTTTTTTTTAGTTTTTATTATTTTTTAATTTTTTATTTGCATTACAAGAAAAAGGCCTAGCATAAACGATATATACGAAGGGATATTATTTCGGACAAAAAAGTTATGTTCCGTGCAACCTGCATACCTCTGCATTACCAAAACATCGTCATGACACGCAACAATCCGATGTTCCGCGTCAGGCGGCGCTGCCTCTTGGAAATATATCTACCTATATATAAATAAGTTCTTAGTGCCGTTACCTCATAAGAACTTTAATTTTATATCGAACTAGAAGTGTACGATATTTATTTACTATAGTGCTGTTGTATCCTAAGACGCAAGGCCCTCCTCCCGCGATCGATGCATTTCCTGCGTCTTTGAACTGCTGAATTTTTAGAGGAAAATGGGAGACGCGCGGTCATTCCGGAAAGTTTCGTAATTTTTTTAGCTCTTCGGTGACATTATAGTCACATTATACGTCATAATGCTACAACTCTTTTTTTACGTTCTATTCTTAAAGTTTTTAATGTGAATATTGTAGAAAAAGAAGGCCCCGTATACAAAAATGGATTAAGATTATTTAACTATAACCGCAGCGAAATAAATAATAAGTAAAAATATAAACAATGCAAAGAAATAAATGTGAAAATTGAATACTGTACTCTACAGTGTTATAACACGAATCCTCTTATATGCATGTAATAGTTGATAAAAAAAGTGACAATTTGTCGGAAAATTCATCCGTAGAAAAAGTACTAGAAAGTTTTAATGAATTTTCTAGGAATGATGATCTACAAACAGTATGGGTATATATATATATATATATTAATTCATTATATATGAATTCATTATATATATGAATATTTTAACATATGAATATACATATAGACACACGAATAAATACACCGCAATTTAATATAATACTATAGAATTTTATACACTTGAATAAAATACTAAATTATATAAGCAAAAAAAAATTTTTTTTTAAATATTTTATAACAATATCATATTAACTACCTAACTTTATATATGATTGAAGCACACTTAATTCAATTTCGTAACATTCGGTTTTGTATTAAAACAGATAACGCCGAATTCGGAATGATGTATTATCGCGAAGTAACGATTTAAAAAAAAAAAATTTATGATTTACATATTTAAAATTCCATTTGAAACTCGGAATACAATTGGCAATTTACATGTCCTCGACTAATAGATAATTTTACATTATTTTGTATTCGTAAAAGGGGGTCCGTATATATAATTCAAATAGTTTGTAACGAGAATTGATAAAATGTGTATTGTATCGTACTCTTAGAATTTGTACATTTATGACAAATTCTAATTAAATTTTTGTGTTCTATACTGAATATGGATTTATTATTTTATTATTAAATAATTTATTATTTAATATTCGAGCAGTATTTATTTCAAGTTTCTTTAGAGGAAGGGGAGAAGGTTTTGATATTGATTTAACAATGTGATATATCTCATCCTTTCATGTTGTTAATATATGAGTCTTCGAGAAAAAATGTCGAACGAATCAAATTTGTATTATAATAATGATACAATAATGCTTGGGATAAAGTTATTGAAAAAGCAATAGAACATTTTTTTAAATTTAATATCAACACTAAGTTAACAAAATTTATTATTTTCAAAGACGAATTTATAAAAGAAAGTAATAAAATTGTAAAAATGAAATTATTCTGAGACTTATAAGAATAATAACTTTTTGAATAAAATTTATTCGGTCCTTTTTTTTTAGGAATAAGTATCATGTTATCATTATGTGCCCAAAGTTCGGACCGTTCAAGTTGAACGAAAATTTTAGACAACAAATTTCTTTATCTCTGGTTTTAAAAATCTGGTAATAATACCTTCATGCTAATTAAATATTAGCTTTATGCACAATAACGTCGCATGCTCGAAAATTCGAAATTCAACGTAATTAAAAAAAAAAATTCATTTGCTTTTTTTTCAATTTTTGTTCAGCTCGAACGATCCGAACTTCAGGAACATTTATCATTACTATATTAGTCTTGACTGTATATTAATACATATTATCGATGTGTAAATATATTTCTGGTATACTGATCAATCGTTTATTTACATTTTTTTTTAGAAGATCGCCTTGTATCAATGTTATCGATGCTTTGTATATCTTGTAAGAGTATGCTTAATCCTTAAGGTTCTTGTGTTTCGTGACCACTAAAGTTATGTTTTATTTTCCTACGAATCTCTACCCATTATATAGTAAAAAAATAAATACATCGTAAGAAAAACTGCGATCTATATAACGAGCTACTGGTTATTAATTAAATTTTAAACGTCCTGGCAAAAAATTTCAATAAACGGATGTCTTAATAAATTTTCTTTTGCAAATTTCGAATTAAATAATAAAATAAGGAATGTGAGTGACACGAATCTTATTTAAAATTTAATAACTCTAAAATGTAATTATATTTCAGTATATATTTCGTCGACCTAATAAATAAATAAACAAATAAGTGGAGAAAAACTACACTTCTCTCCCCTTATTTATGTATTAGTACCTATTATTTAAAAGTACTTATGTTAAAAATGAGTTTTTCATTTTTGCTCCACTGAATTAACGTCACAATTTTGAGAAGAAAATTCACGAGAGCAGACATAAAACGAGCGACAGTTCGCCTCCGATGAAATGAAAAATTCATTAATAAGAGTGATTTTCATCGTCCAGTTTAAAATATAATAATGCAGAAACGTCTCTTGTCTATTAAAATTGCAGCCCTCGAAAGTTTCCTGCATGGAATTTCATTTATTCTTTTGCGGCTCGTATATTCTGGCAATGGGACTGGTCATGGTGGCTTCTGCTACGTGGTGTTTTGTCGAAAGAGTGCCGATCGTACTTTTGTCGAACGACGCTATGCACATACTCCTTGTCATTGCCTGCAATGTCTTAGTAGCAGGAATTCTGATGTTTCCGGCATCGTGGATGGCGTATCAGGCTCACAATACTTGTGACAGAAGACGCAGTCTAATTGGTGTGAGTATTCTCTAAGATAAGATTTAATGATTTGTTTTTTATGTAAAATTATACTATGAAATAAGAAATTTATACTACACGTAAGTAATAATCGCAGTAATAGCATACATAAGTTGTATACTTTAATTTGGAGTAATTTTGTCTTATGTTTTAAAAATTCACATTCGAAATTCGTAACGTAGTTAGTGAAATTAAAATCACAAAATATAATTTCATAAACAAAATTTCAAATATGCATTATTGCCTCTGTAATTCTCGCAGAAATACGAAAATGTATTCTTAATTCGCAACAAATATATAGATCCAAAAATGCATTATAGAAGTAAATTTATTTGTGTCACAATAACACAATAAAAGATTATTTTCACTAGACTGTATAATAAAAGAATCATTCTTCGCCTTTAAACAATGTATTTCTTAAGGCAGATTCGAAATCAGCGTCCCAGAAATCCCCGTGATTTAGTTATAAACATGGTATAGGTTACCTATTTTAAAAATAGATTATTGAAAATATTGTAACAATATTTACCACCTATTTCAAAACCTACAAAGATTATAAGCGCATGGTTTAATACAACATAAATAATGTGTGAATTAAATAATTGTACAAATTACCAAAACGTATTGTTTACACAAATTATTAGAGTGCTACATATATATATATATATAATGAAATTTTGATACAACGCATCACAGAAGTAGTATGCACATAATTATCACATTTTCCTTTAACATATTATGATCTTGATTTTTTTGAGCATTTGAGCAGAGGTAATTATTAAACAAATGAATTTATATATTTAATAATTAATGGCGGCAGTAAAGAATACAATTTGCATTCTGTAGATATTTTGACAACAGACGATAGCATTATCTTGCAAATTCCAATAACAATTTCTGATTTAAAAATTAACTTGTATACATATACCAGGGATCTTATTCATTCCTGAAACATGACAAAAGTTAGTTAAGTTGTTCATTTTAGAAATGCGCATTTTCATATACACATAATAGATTGTAAAACGAAATCCGTAGTATTTTTTAATAAGAACATTTAAAGGAATCCTTTTAAATTGAGTACTACGGTATATATTTCAGTGTATTTTTGCCATACTATAATTTCTCAAATGATATATGTGCATGATAAGTTTGGTTAGACTAAAAGCTCCTTTCGTAAATTCGATAATACTATATATAGAAAGGCGTCGGAGGAATAGTCCTCGTGGGACCGTAGTTCAGTATACCGTGAATTACAAGTTAAATGAAGAGTTTCGAAAAAGCAACTTAAATTGGCGATAATGCAAGTGTTTCGAACTTGTATCCTGTGTCTTTTTTGTATTTAAATATGTATTATTGAGTATTGATTTATATATGTATGTAGTAGCGTATTTTGCCTGACATATTGTTTATCTTTACCGAATAAACAAAATAACACTAAAAATAGGAAAAACAAATTTAAACATAAATGTTATATATATATATATATATATTGATGTCATAATCAACGTTGTTGAGACTATGTACATATATATATATTGTTAGTAAGTTTGGTTTCAGCTTCAAAAACATATATTAAAGTTCAAAAGTTTCACAACACAAAGTCTACATTAAAATAAAGTGTTGATTAAGATATATAAATGAAATAATCTCAACTTTTATTTTTCATCTCTATTTTAAGTCTCTATAATTGTAACTGTAACCATTAGTTGAACTTCCAGAATGTATAATTTTATAAATAATACGCAAGTCGGTTTTATCTATAGTAAAAATTAAAGTGTACCCATAAATAAAGGATATCTAAATAATTCATATGTTGCAATTCACATGGACATAAACATGTCAGTGTGATTGTACATTCCTTGCACATTACGATTTTTAAAAAGTACATCATTTACATGTATAAAAGTTATCTATTTCAATTTCATAATTATATATAGTATCTTCGACATTTTCAATATTTGAAGTGATGTTTTTTGTACACAAGAGCAAAAAAGTACACAAAAAAAGGGAAGAACAACTGATGCGATGTCAAGAGGGCTGCCATAAACAATTATGAAAAATAAATTTATATTTAACGTAAACGTTTATATCCAAAGTATGGATTTTCATTTTAAGACATAGAGTGTCATCTTATTTAGGATATTTTTCATATGGCGTGTACTTCAAGTTCAATTAAAAAATTTACTTTGATAGTTATAATTGTTCGTGATTTCTATTACATTTTTTAATTGGTATGTATATATACATCAAAGATACTATAATGAATTTTTATTTTCATTGGAATTAATAAAAATATCTTATAACAATGATAAATCGATGTACTTTCCTTTTTTATTTCAAGTATAATTACAGGAAGCAAGATGAAATGGTCAGCATTTCGTGTGTTTATCTTTCCGGTACATTCTAAAACAGATCGGAGGATTGACAAGCGCAAAATATCATTTTATGCGCGTTATATATACACACGGAGCGTATACTAAAAGAGAACCGCAACGTTGAACATTCAAATTTAAAATGGATTCTCAGATTTATGTCATTCGCTTGATACCTTCAGAAAAGAGTTTCCGGATATAGAGATTTTCTCCACATTGGATACACTTCTTGTTCATCATTTTTTATTTTTGAATTCACTATCCGCAGGTTTTCGACACCTGTGCGCCAGACAATCAATAGCACGACTTTTTCATCAAACTTTCAATAACCGAAAAATATAAGGATGAAATGTTTTAACAAGTTAACAAATGAAATTAAATAAACGAATTATTTCAATGGAAAAAAAAAACATTACCGCGAATATTTCATACATTGAACCAAGTGGAAAATCGGCCGGAAAAAAGTAGATTGCTACGTCTAATAAAAACTAAGTAAAATAAACGCTGTCTAGTTCTTAGACAGAAACTGAAATTTAACGATATTATTAGGAATTTATTGTATGTAGGAAAACTAGTAAGTATATGTCTAGTTTTTGCCAATGCAGCCTCGAGCGCCTCAAGTGTACATGCAAAGCATAACCTTTGTGTTATTGAAATGTATTAATATTATTGTATTCGGTCACTTATACTAACATATTTTCTTTGCCTATTGTATTTTATAACGTACACGTATTACATATAATCTGTTCGAGTAATTGAGGGTTATGTTGCTCAAGTTACTGCGTAGAATTGACACAGCAAGTTTTGATATACGTTACGGGTTAAAATAATATTAGGGCTAAACTGGATTGACATCACTAGTAGAGGCCTGAACTTGTAATCCGGCTATAAATATTTTTGGTGAAAAACTAGACTGGCGCTGGCTAATTTTCTTACAGTGTTATATGTATAGTCACTAGCCGAATTATGTGTCTGCATCAGTATATATGCCTAAGCACTGGCCAGCCCCTTTTTGTTAAGTAGATTCAATTACCACCTAAAGAGGGAATCTTTTAGTGGAAATCTATTCCGCCGATTTTTAAAATTGAGCACTCATTCTCTTTGTCTATTCGTAGACAACAAGAAGGTATTTTTTTTATTACCGTGTCGAAACTAAATCGAGTCGAAGGCAGGGGTTGAAGACATGAAAGTCGAAATGTTTGACATGTTGTACGTATACGTACGTATATGTGTTCGCGCTGTAACTCACGAACGAATAAACAGCTTAGATTCTGTGACCTCTTTTTGTGACTAATTTCTATAATAATTTGTTTTATTTTTTTTTCACTGAATTCATATTTTTATTTTGACCCATTATTATTCTTATATAACTGCCACTCATTTTATCTCCGTCCACAACACTTCGTATACAATAACTTATTTGTAAACCTTCTCTTTTTTAATTCTCAAAGATGTACAAATCTAAATATTAAGGCATTCAGTAGTGGTCCTCATGTTTATATTAATGCATTGGATGATTCTTTGAATATTTTCAAACAAAAAATGCAATACTGTATATTTATTATTAGAATTATTATATTAGTTGGCCTGTGCGGCGTATTTAAACGCATTGCGACGAGGGGCCAACATCGAACATTTGGTGTCGCATTGATTCAGCCGTTGACCTGCCATACAAGTTAACTTTCAAACAGATTCACAGCTATAATTAATCCAATCTAACACTAACGGACTTGATCAAAGGCGCGATTAATTGAAACCAAATCAATTGAAATAAGACACCCAATCAGTTGAATCGAACAAAACTCTAAAAGCAACCACAAGCCAATTAAAACCCAATTATCATAAGAGAGCTAATACTTTAAACGCATAACTGGAGTCATGAACACAATCCACACAGCAATAAAGGCAACTTTATTTGCAGTTAAACGTTAATGGAAAAAAGTGGCCAAAGGCATATCTATGAAGATATATCTATAAAGATTTAAATCCTGCAGATTTGTTCTTGAAATATCTGTTTCGAGATGTCGGGACATCCATAAAACATTTCGCTACGATTCAACGAGAATAATAGTGATTGCAGTCCGTTATCGGCCAATATATATATATATAATAAATTAAATCGATTCGTAAGAAGACTCGTTGACAATGCGGAGATTTTTACGAGCCAGAGGACGACTATATAATATTACTGATTTTGTAATGGGACTTGAAGAGCGTCCCGTGTGCAGGCTATATAGGACATCCCAGTCATATAAACCTACTGTATCAGTACCTACTGTATCAACATGATACGTTAGAAAAAAAAATGATGGAGAAAAGAATGATCGGAGATTATTTCCTTTTCGAAAGGAATTCTTTATCTGTTCTAGGTGGGAAATGATGAGTGCAAAGGGTTTACTTAGTCATTCTCGTGATCCGCATAAAATGTGTTCGTTATAAGTTCTAAAGTCAGTACCATTTGTAATCTTGAAGTCAGTAGCATTTGTATTCTTTCACGTAATGGCATATTATAGCCCTTTAACGTATAGTTAATACGTATGCCTATAAAAATTGTTATTTACAATCATAATAGAATTTTCAATAAAGCTCGTTCGTTTAGCTAACGCTATACTCAAAATTACCAATTGTCAATAGAAGCCAATTTTTATAATTTGCATTACTTTCCGTTACGTTCCCCGAGGACTTACAAGTTACGTACAATAATGGAAGTTCAATACTTTGTCCCCTAGACGATGGAGCTTCGTATAGAAAGGCTGCTGAGATTCGTGGGCGTATATATATACACGTCATGGTACGAAGAGATACAGTACCCTTCGGGGGTGAATATGACGGTGGGTCCTCTATATGTACCTTCTCTGGCAAAAAGAAAATGTATCACGAGCGGGTGCGACGAGGGCCGCCGTTATTGAATTTATCTGACGAACATTATCCTTGTCCTCTTTCCGACTTTTTAACGGAGCCACGCATAGTACATATTTTTACCTCTGAGTTTCGTAAAGTCAAAAAAATACCTTCTTCACTTATTATTTTCCGACTTATGCTGCATTCATTATTTGCATTCAATGGTCGACTATTGAACTCGCAACATCAGCATTATACGATAATCTTTAATGTGGTGGCATAAATATTTCGTTTGCTGATTTTTATTTCGAATTGGTTTATCATTCTTTTATTTCTGGGTTTTAATTGAATTTATATTTGATATGAAATAAACAAATGTGAACGACATGCAGGTCCCTTTTCTACGTATGGCCATCAGCAATCAGGTGCTCTGTATATCGTAGAAGTGCGTGACTAATAGCATGTAATAAACAGTCATATTAGTAGGTTAAGTTAATGTACAATTTTTTTTCTCAAGTAGAAATAAATTGTTCCCTGTTAGTAACCGATAGTAAATTTCTGATATACGTTCTTCGAACAAACACCGTTTCTAAGTTTCTAAATATACATGTGTGGAAATTGTCCCACTTTAACCCCTAGTGACTGGGACCCATATAGAGAGCCCTGTTTGAAAAAAAATGAAATAATTTAACATGAGATTTTTAGATGATAGGCTATATAAAATCTAAAGAGAAAACAGCAATTATTCCAGTTGTATTAATAGAGCCATTGAATACCCGTAATGCTTTATGGTGGGCAACTAAGGTTGGGCCCAAGTAGGTGTCCAGGCTAAATAATGAAACGCCCATTTGGGCCCTATTTTTGTGCGTCATGATTGAGCCCATTTTCGACATAAACGACAACTTTATATCATCAATTCAAAGTATTTAGAACTTAGAAAAATGGTGTCATATTTTGCTGTTTCTAATATTTTGATTAATGCATTAAAAATGCAATTTTCAAGAAAACAAAATTCAAAAATATTTTTTACACAATTTTACATAAAAAACGTCGAAATAATGTTTCCGTTTCATTGAGCAGTGTGCCTTAGAACGAAATTTCTATAAAATTCAATAGCTACAAATTTTTTTATAACGTTTACCATTTTATCGATCATTTCTCTCGCAAAATATTTATATTACATTAAAACATTATTAAAAGCTCTTTATTGAAACAAAAATACAATAACTTCATATAAGGTAACTACTTTTCTCGTTGGAGTTAATATTTTTTCCGGCTAAACGGCTAAACAGCTAAACAGTGCTCTCTAAATTTCATGGAGTGCAATTTCACTCTTAAATAGTGAAAATTGAGCTACTCTTCAAAAGTGTGAATTTGCACTCTGCAAGAGTGACTTATCATACCTTATCGAGTGAAATTTCACTCTACATTGGAGTGAGTCGAAGAATTTACACTCCAAACAGAGTGAAACGTCACTTTTAAAGAGTGAAACGTCACTTTTAAAGAGTGAAAATTCACCACTTTACAAGAGTACCTCAATTATCAATTATCGAAATCTTTGTGGAGTGAATTTTCACTCCCAAGAAATTTAAAGAGAACGAAACCAAAATTTTCTTAAACGCCGATATTTTATTTCTTGCTGATGGTAGAAATTGTTAAATAATATTTCCGTCTCACTGCTAATTTCACCTTATTTATAATGCATATGGCCAAATCAAACAAGATATCAAAAATGTAGAAAGTTGGTTGGGAACATTTGATCAAGAGAAAATTGTTTCTAGACTCCACATGCACCGAATAGGTAGCGCCCAGCAGCGACACGTGCTTTGAATTTGAACAAATCAAATATCCTTCACGAATTTCGTCGCAATGTTCAAAAAACATATGGTAAAAATAATATTTTAAGCAGATTAAAAGTATTACATGCGCGATTGTGTGGGCGCGAGTGAAACTGTTTCGATAAATAACAACCCTTCAATAGATTGAATTTGTAAAATGTTTTTAAACTTTAATGAAATTCCTATGTACGTAGTAAGACTTTTTCTGATATGGACATTAAATTTTTACAGTCGATTTTTTTTATTTATCAATGTAATAATAAAAAATGATAATGTAATTGAATTTAGTATATTAAGTACCACATTTCGTCACTTTAATGGAATTTATTAATTTCGAAGCTTCTTTCGCGGACCGAAAAGTATAGATACATATTATATATTATAAAGAATATTCAGATCAAAATTAGCTGATCATAAGGCAACAATAATAGCGTGGTGTTTTTGTGAATTCGTAGTGTTTATGTCAAAAACAATTGCTACCATACAGGATGAAATTAAGGAGTACCCATTAAAGTGTTTCCAAAGTTTGATAATTATACTGACCCTAACCTATTTAAAACAAACCGTAAATTTAAAATTATTGAAAAGAAATTTAAAAAATTTGTCAAAAATACAAATGAAACTTGAACGAGAAATTACCAACAGATGTCACTGCGGTATTACTTTGGAAATCATATTTGCGGTCTGATTGCAGGAACGAAACCAAATTTTTGAAAAAACTTGGAAAAAATGTTTGAAGCAGGATTTTCAACTTTGAATTACAAATAATAAAATGTATAGCATCAGTGTGTTTATTGTCACTATATATACACATACATGTGAATAAAAAATAATCATCAAGATGATCGAAGAAAAGAGTATTACATTTTTAATTGTTCAAACTTCTTTATCTTTCTTAATTATCTGTTTATGATGAAAAGAATCAAACATCAGTTTTTTTTCCCACAAATTACAGATCCGTATTTGAAAAACCTGCGTCATATAGGAAGAACGTCTTAACTTTTTAATAAGTAATCTTTCTGGCACTCTATTAAAGTACTTGCAATATCGATTAAGAAACTGTTCAACTTGCAATGATATCAATATACTCATATGTTGCAATTCTGACCGTGAGATATCACACTTCCAATAAAAATTTCTCGATAATTACTTAACTTTTTACTTTCGCTCACAGGTTTTTAACCAACGTTTTTGGTATTGCATAAAGGAAACGTCAAAAAGACCCGAAAGGATTTTCCCAACTTTTTAAAGTAATTACAAATGTTAAAAAGGAATTGGTTCACATGTTTTTCGGCGACGACATTCGCTTGACGCAAATGATTTTTTCAGTGCCGTTTACGCCTTTTCATGGTCGAATCAGGGTGCTTGATGTTTTTATCGAGCTTAAACTGTTGAAAGTTTGAGTTTCGTACTTTCGAATATCGAATTCTGTCGAGAAACCGACGCGAATGCCAACCGTTATAAATATTGGCGATAAATTTTGTACAACTCGCAGGCTATGCTATCGCGATATTTCATCTCGTACTTCCGCGCTGTTTTCGTTTTCGATTTAGTTTTCTTCTTCGGCGTTAGAGCGGAAAATTGTACAAATTATTTTCCTACTTTCATATAATCCTGGAACGAGAACAAATGGCAACAAAAGTTGCAATTAAAGTGTAATTGAGCAATTGATGCGATGTGGCAAATAACCGTTTTACTTTTTGTTTTGTTTTTATTACATTCTACACATGAGATGTTTTAGCTAATATTTGAAAAGAAAACATTTTTCAGCTCATATTAAATCAAACTTCACTTATTTTAGAGTGCAGCTCATAATTTCTCTCGATTACAATAACATGTGTCACATCAATAATAGGTAAAATATACTTATTACAATATCTATAGCAGAATCCATTTGTGTGAACTGGTTTACAAGATTCCCAACATTTACATTCTATTGTTATGATTATTATATATTATTAGAGTTACAAACTTTATTGCTTTCGCTGCAATTCATTAACCTATATTTTTTTTCCTAAACGCCTCCCTGAGTGGGACCCTACAATAATAGTACTGTGCAGGAAACGAGTCAGCATCCCACGAGAACTCAATTCGCAGAACGTATACTAAGAGAAGCGTAAACACAGTGTTGACACAGAGGAAACATGGCGAGTGCTACGCTCTTAGTGAAATGGCATGAAACTACAATGATCTGTGTATATATATGTATCTGAGGCTGCGTGCATATGTGATCGACTGTATGTCCTAGAGGATAGCATTGCCATAGCGTTTAATTTTTATCACTTTTTGTTTCGATCGCGGCTAAATCCACAAACGTTGAATTTAGGCTTGCCGACGTTGTAAAAAGTCGGTACACTTCATATATATATTCGTCGTTGCGAAAAGAGGACTACAGTTTCATCATTCAAACTTGCATTAAATATAGATAGGCAATCAAGGATAAAAATAGTGCAAATAATTATTGCTCAAGTGTTGATCAGCTGTTACCCTGTTCCTGAATTTGTTGATTTCTTTTTTAAAAAAATGCAGGTTTATAGATTACCATGAAAAAGCTAGAAAAACATCGGGAGAATTAGCAGCACCGAACTTAAAGTGAAAAGGGAATGAGCAACAATTGCTGGATTATACTTTATTGCATATATCGTGATGAGAGTTATATTTAAAGGCTTCGTTCATTACCCGATACTAGTCTCTATATCCAGGTTTTAAATTGAGTACAGGGCAATATTGTAGCAACAAATTATCAACAATTGGCTGCATATTATTTTTTTTTGATCGTACTATTTTTTCCTGTTTTTTTTTTCGCTATGTTTGTCTAGCTTTTATACGAGAATTTATGATTATAATTGAGTTGTTGCTCTATTATGTTTGTACTATTTTCAGCCGGTTCTGCCAAAACTGCTCTGCCAGCTTTTAGAACCTTTCGAAATTGACAACTTGGTTCAAGCTCGGTTAACTTCGGCCGTATTTCGTTCATAGTTACTATGTTTCCTGCATCTCCCAGAAATTTATAAATGGTCCCAACATGGATGACAAACAATGGCTATAATTTTTTCAGTAGGATCCCTGTGTCAGCCTCGTGAGGCGCAATTCGATCGACCGCATTAAATTGAAATAATATATTATTTGCGTATGGCGCCGCTGGTTTGTACCTGTATACAGGTATAAATACATGCCCTAGTCCTCGCATTTCGAGTACAAGGTAAAGAACTTCAAATAGAATTCTAAATTGGAATAAAGTAAAACGGAAATCCCTTCGAAGCATTTTTTGCTTGCAGAAATGGAAAACCGCCTATAAAATAGCTTAAATTAAATAGGGATGCACATTTCAAATCGAAAGAAGACTTATCAACGAAATTTGGCAACGCTGATTATGTATTATGGGCTCGTCGTAATTTCTTCGATTTTTAAGGAGACCGCGAGCAGGCGAGAATCGAAACATCAATCATTGAAATAAAGAGGACATCTTTTTGGTTTCAGAGCGAAACAGCTTGGTTTTTAATACACTTGATTTGCTTTATTTTTAACTTAATACTTTCTTCGCATATAAAACACAATGAAATTTTTTTTTAAATTAGAGTTTCAAAATATTCCATAAAATGAAATCCTCGAATTCAAACAAGGGTGATAAATAGACGAAGACATCGGGAACGGATGTTACGTATTAATAATATATTCTGGAAAATATTAATAATAATTGTATTAATAAAAATTGAATTCTTAATTAATCTGAATAACGTGAACCGTGAAAGATAATCTCTATGAACAATATTAATTATCCGATAAATTTTTTACATCGACCGGAATGCTATTACAGAATCGCATATATTTCATTATCCGCAATTGAATTATAAAAATTTTCAATGGCGTGAATGAAAATTTTGAAATTTAATGTGCTCAATATATAACCTGTATGGAGTCTTCATATTGTGGCGCAAATATACGGATCATGTTTAATTTAATTTGATTAAAACAATTAATTTATTATACTTTTTATACAGGTATTTTCGAGGAAGAAATAGAACCAGGGTAGAAAGGCGTATATATACCTGCTGTATATCTCTGCTATATTATATTTAGTATAGCATAATGGAGATTTTAAAAACGGTCGAATACAATACGCTACATTACCGCGATAGTATTTTCAGGTGCAACACCACATTTAGCGTGTGAGCTTATTCCGGATTTCGAATTAATCCGATTATTCACTAATTTTTTATTTTCAAAATCTGCGGGTCAAAAGTTGAAAGTTATATAGGGAAGCATAATACAGTATATTACGACACAAGTGGATAAAAGTTTTTTCTGCGAATGAGAGTGTTGCCGGCCGAGCCGAAGGCGAATGTACGTGCAATATTTTGTGCTGCAAGTGCGTGTAAAATGGACAAGATAAAAGTAAAAAATGCATAAAATAGAATTTTACGCACACGGTAAAATAAAGATGTTTTTAATAATCGCGTTAATACATTCCCCATCGCGCGTTACGTTCATAAATATGCGTTATAAACGCTTACATAAATGAAAAAATAGAAATGAAATGGATTTTGAAAACAATTTTGTCTCTGTCTATACTTATTTCAGTATGATCCATTTCTATTTTCCTGCCATCTACAAATTAGATTTTTACTTAGATTTTTTAAGGTCAAACAACACCTCATCAGGGATTTACAAATAATTATTATATCGTTCAGTTTTTTAGAGGAAATTTAACATCGTGTTAAGGGAATAAATATCGGTGGTATAGAACGTACCAGCTCTCCTGCAATGAAATATTTACATTAGTAAATGTTTCCGATAAATTCTGAAATTAAAAAATTGTTTTTTAAATACCAGAAAATCAAAATAGTTTAAAATGGTAGTATTCCAATTAAAATTTGTGTATATTTGTTCAAGTAATAATTAAGCTAATTTTTTTGTATAAGTGATTTTTCTTTGCACTTCTTATCGCAAAGTCGAATAATGTCATAAAATGTTTATTATTTTACATCATAACTAATATGTTCGATTACTGTTATTACCTGATGTGCCTTTTATTAATTCAATAACAATTTGTTATCCAACATCATCTCAAGTGATTCGTTACTATTTATCGACACTGATCACGAATTTGGTTCCAGATTGTTTAAATTCAAATGGTGGCTTCAATTTGAAACTTAAATAACTACATTAATTATTAGTGAACATTTTATTGAAAGGATATTCATTGACTTAGAATACGATACGACCGACAATGTATCATATGGAAGTATATACATATATAATTATAATAAGTTATAATAAGTTTTGTAACAAAATTTATATAGGTATATAATATAAAATTATGTATAACCATAAAAAACAGCTTTCTAATTTGCCATTCCTGGATTATACAAGGTATCAAAGAAGTTAATACATTTATTATACATTAATAAAAAAAACTTCACAAAATAAAGAAAAAAATTTAAAAAGTGTTTAAAAATATTTTTAAAAATGGAGCCAAGAGCCGCCACGGTTCCACTTCTTAGTTTGTATCTCCGGGTTCGGCTGCGAACGGAATTTTCTACGGGAGGTTATTCAGGTCTTCTTACCAATCTTCTCATCTATATTTTCTTAAAACTCTACCGATCCATTCGTGATCAGAGATGGAAAAAGATTATAAATACTGGATGTTTACGATGGCAGCATTGAGTTTAGGAATTCAGGCTGCCATATTGAACTGTCGTCTTGAATTTTGAAAAATGCGACATCAGAATTATAACCAGCGACTCTGAAAACTCCTGTTAACAAATTTCAACAGATATCTATGTATATAACAAAAAATGAATTCTTCAAAGTATTAAACAAAACGATGGCCTTATGACGAATTATAGAATTAAGTATTAATTCTTAATGACATTAAGAATCCAATCAATCAATCAGACCAAAATATACTTAAACAAATAATTGTTTTTAACGATTTGATGAAAATATACTTTTTTATGCATTTTTCCAGAATGTACAGGTTAAAATTGTTTCGTAAATATTTGTTATTATTGTAAATATTCAAATACTTCAACACTTATGCACCTGAAAAATAAACTCACCGGGTATTTTTTTTTCGGTTACATTGCCATTGTATTCTTATAGTACATATATATGTGGGGCATTCCACGCGAAGTGATCCACTCTAAAAAAAATTTTTTTTCTGATCATGCTAAAACTTACAGAATCTATTGCCCTATTGGCCAGAAGTATCCC
>JAPYZR010001338.1:0-36508 GCA_030522945.1 Trichopria nigra | reverse complement strand
TTCATCAAATTGACTTTTGAACGATTGTTTCATAAGCTTCAAACATTTATTCCACAGACTAGAGAGGTTCCAGAGTGCTGGCGCACCGGGAACCATTCTGAAATCGAGGCTGAAACAAAATTTTTTTTTCAAAAATCGTATTTTTTTGTCTTCAAACTGCAATTTAACAAAATTAACAATATTTTTTTCAAATTTTTTTTATACCATCTGAAAGAGCAGATCTCAAGCTATCAAAATATGGGTCTCCCGATTTTTTTGGCCGGAAATCGCATGAGATAAGAGGCCGCAAAAAATGGTGGCACATTCATGCCATTTGGTAATTCTCGGGTTTAAGCTATTTAGAGAATAACTATATAGACAAAGTTTGATTAGTTAACATCTGATTAGGTGATACTGAAATATGTCGACTGAAAAGTAGATCAATAGAAACAATTAAATGCACTACAAAAATATTACTTGATTGGTTAAATATTGGCATTTTTAATGTAATATGCAGAACCGACTTAACCAATCCTTCGGTTTAGGAATTCAATCATTCTTTAGAACATTATCCTTTAGTACTTAATTCTTTAGAACCACGATTTCAATTATGTACTATCTAAATCTCTTGGAGTGAAATTTCACATCAAAAATACTGAAAACTGAGTGACGTTTTTAAAACAATGAAATATTTCATTCTTAGAAGTGAAATTTTACACTTTCTAGAGTGAAATTCCACTTTTTTACTCTCTAAATTTCTTGGGGTAAAAATGGAGCCGCTTTTTTAAGAAAAGGGAATTTTGACTTTTTAAGAGTGACATTTCACTCTTTAAGAATGAATTTCACTCTTTGTGGAATGTAAATTTTCCGACTTACTCCAAAAATAGAGTGAAATTCCACACTTTCTAGAGTGAAGTTGGAATATGTCAGAGAATTTACATTCCACAAATAGTGAAATTCATTCTCAAAGAGTGAAATGTCACTCTTGTAAATTCTCTCTTTTCGACATTTCGTATTCACTCTTTCGTTATAGTGGGTCGATTTTTAGTCCAAGAAATTTAGAGAGTAAAAAAAGTGAGTAACATTTATGGGCTTCCTTTATATTGGTTGTTTATGATATTAATGATATACATATACATAAAGATATATATATATATATATATGTATATAATAAATAATGAATATCGATGAGATAAAAATAATCAAACATTTAAAAAGATTGAACGGTGCAGATTGAATTTAAGAATATAAATATTGACAAATAAAATGACAAAAATTTTCACGAAAATTAATGTTTTAAAAATTGACCATAAAAATAACCTTTTTTGTATAATGAAATTGTATAGAAAACGATTACTATCAATAATTATTCAATCAATAATTATTATGTATTTATAAAAAAAAAAAAAAAATCTGAAATTGCCAAAAATAAGAATAAGATTATAAATAATACGAAATTTCTTAATCAAGGATTATTTATACAATTCCGATTCATGATTTTATTCAAAAAGACTTTAACTCATCATGTCCCATATATTTTAGCTCTTTAATCTTTTAATCGATTTTCCAATATAATTTTCTTCGTCAGGAATAGTAAGTAGATTGAAGTGTAGTAGTTAATAAAATTTCGAAAGCTGCAGGAAAAGTAGCCAATTTCGAATACTCATATATATGTTAGCGAATTACGACCGGAAACGTATACGAATAAAAGAGGTCTAATGCGTTTATGCATTATGATGCCCGAGGTTTAGAAATCGTTTATATTAACCGGTTTTTTCCATTGCGCATTGTCCTGGCGTAATGGGAAGTGATAACACTTTAACTAGCGAATGTTCGCACCTACGTCCTATTATTTAATAATACATAATCTCTTTTTTTTTTTTTTCTTTTATAACTGCAAGCAAGTATAATTTGAAGTGTTGTATGTCGTAGATTTTTGATAATTTTGTACAAGGAAATTAAGACATTCTCTTGATTATTACTATACACAAAGACGAAACATGACGTAAAGGTTACTTAATTCTTTAACGCCGAAATGTGCAGAATTATAATGTTCTTCTTGCAAATAGTATATACGCATTTATAAACGTCGATATTCTGTGTACAATAGGAAGGTGCAGGTATATAGCAAGTACGTTCAATTTGAAACAAGCGATTGGCAAATATTCAATACAGATGCCCCAAATAACAATCGAACAAGTACGCCAACGGCAGAAAGAATGTCTATAAGTCACTATTGTCTTGTTTCCCATGTTGACCTATTAATGCGGAAGGCGCGTTTCAGTTTCGTCAACTCATTCTTCGTTGCGCGACAAAATACAAATCGATATATATTTTGCTAATACATTATTTTAAACGTAACGTTTTTATAATTGTTTACGTAAATTACTTTGGTTGCAAAAAAAATAGGTCTCCTAACTTTTATACTTTACCACCCTATAGTTACGTAATATATTATTATTCTACCATTCTGTAATTCTACGCGGTATGAAGCTCGATTTTGATTCGTAAAGTGACACTTTTTTCTTTTATCGAAAGCTCATGATACATTTCATGTACGTTTCCAAACTTCTAACGACTTCTATCCTTTCAGGGTGCCTGGCGCAAAAGCAGGAAGATCCCTGCCAGACGAAGGCACGCGTGGTCGGTGACCTGGAATACTGCGACCGCTATTGGGAATGCGTGAACGGACGTCCGGAGCTTTTCGATTGTCCGAATGGCCTCGTGTTTGCCGGAAAGCATCGAGGGGTCACCGAGGGATGCGACTATCCATGGAGGGCGAACTACTGCGACGGTAAACGACAAGCCAATCCGCCAATTTCTGCCGAGCATTGCGATTGGCTGTACGGCATCTTCGGCCACGAAACGTCCTGCACGAGGTACTGGACCTGCTGGAACGGAACTGCCACTGAACAGCTCTGCATCGGCGGCTTACTCTACAACGAAAAGGCCAGGTCCTGCGATTGGCCAGAGAATGTCGATGGATGTCAAAAGCATCGTAAGTTTGAATTAAAAATCTTTTAAAACTATTTATACAGTAAAAAATTATTCGAATTTCAAACCTATAAGCCAGATGTACGTAATCAAACGTCGCTTAATTTTCAGCATTGTGTAACGAGGACGCAAACGGCAACGTTCCTCTAGGAAAGTCCTGCAACAGATACTGGCAGTGCCAAGGCGGATATCCACGACTCCAGAGGTGTCCCGCCATGTTGGTCTTCGACCGAAGATCCCTGAGGTGCGTCGTACCACCCACCGAGGACTGCGACGTCCCCACGACGCCCCCGAGCCTCGACGGCGATCTTCGCGACGGCGGAAACGAGCAGGAGCCGGAAGAGGAAAATCTGCCCCCGGGTGTCTCATCCCTGCCCGCGGGTGCCGTGCCCCTCAATTTGCGCGCACGAGCTAGAAACTAGATCATTATATACGTACATGTAACCCGAGGATCTCTCGATCGGACTCTCGATCGATCAGCGATCAGCGTTATAGTCGTAAGTCGTTGCGATCGGGCGCCAACGTTTACGCTCACTCCACTGCCGACAATACCCCTCGAGGCCCATCGCGCATTGTTGATAAAGTTTGTTTAGCGTTAAGGTATTTGTTGTAAATATTTTATAATACTTTTTTTTGTCTCCCATGCATTTTACAACGAATCGAAAAATAAATGATAACTTCGTGTTTCGAAGTTGTATACAAGTGTCATTCTTTTAAAATTCGAAAATATATCATTCCTTTAAGGCGTTTGTCGGCGACATGACCGAATTACATACGACGGTGTCCGTCCAGTTGTCACTGGGGATGACGTCCATTGTTTAGGTATACACGGATGTACAATGGAGTGGATGTACAGGGGAAGTAAACATAAATGGGAAAGAATCGGACATCCAGCGTACATTCGTTGATGAACATTTGTACCAGTCGTATTCGGGTCAGAAATCTTCACCTCGTAGAAGAAGCAAATTAATGATTTATTACACAAATTGAATTCCTCGAGTTCTCTATCGATATTTCCCCAGAGATTCTTAACTGACATATCGCAGCTAAACATTAAACAAACTTTTCCTCCAACTATAATAGACATAGTTTACTTTGTTGGCGCACTCTTCGTTTACTACTAAATGATGACGATGATGTTGATGGCGTTTGAGACGTTTCGATGAGTCTGCCCATATCCACTGGGAAGGTAAAATAATAATTTCAACTTGTGCGATTCATTTTTTATGATGATTTTATTGCTGCGGATGATAGGAAAGATCGATGAGAAGACAATGTATGGCGGAGAAGAGTTTAAAGCGAGATAAAAGAATAGCCGTTGAATACTGGAAGGTCGTGAAAAGAAGTCTCAAACGCCGTTTTCTATATATACCGTTTCGATTAAGGTATCGATTTGTATACAAGTATGTAGCGAAGCGAAAAAGATCATTCCCTTGCGGCTGGTCGGTGATCGTATAACGTTTGCGTCTCGTCGTCGTTCGAAATGTAAATACTCCCCCGACTCCCGTCATTACTTCTTAATAAAAGGAAGAGTATATAAGAATTAATTGTACGTTATATAGTGGCGATTCGTGAAAATAAAGTGTAATGTTGTCTTTTTTTTATATACGCCTAAATCGAGCATTTTATTCATTGATGGTCCACGCAATCTTCCTCGTTATCTCTCTCTCTCTCTCTCTCTCTTTCTCTGTCTTTAGAGCTTTTGTTTTTTATCTATACATTTTCATTTATATGTTATGAAAACAACGCAATTTTCGCAGACTTTTAGTGATTTTTATACAAATATCGGCTAATATGACTCTTTGTACAAGTTGAAATGAGTTCTGGAGCAGCGAGAATTTCAACGTTGCAACGATCTCCGAGGGTGGGATGATCCTTCTGCTTATGTACCCATACGCTTGAGCTTGAGATTCTCGAACGTCCCTCGGTTCTATTATTCGTTTCTTAGGCACTACAAACGGAAGTACAACGATTAAACAATATAATTTACTATATATAATATATCATTATATGTAGTATAGTATTTAAATACAAAGTATAAATAATTGGTATTATATGAGAAATAATATAAAATTAATTCAAATTTATTCGTTTTTTAATAATTGAATATTTTGCATCGATCGATTTAAATTTCATAACTTCTAATCAATTAATCTTGAATTAAAAACAAAATGAGAAATTGTAGATGTTTTCATTCACTTTGGATAAACTGCATTAAAAATTTATTGAAAAATTATCAATGTCGACCAAAAATTGCTAATTGTTAATTGTCTGTACCAATCAATAACTTACCAATGGGGCAGTTCATCGGGATCGAGACAACTGAGAGATTCCGAATCGAAAAGCTTTCCATCTCCGCATGTAATGAGTCGTGGATGTCCTTCAACGCAGGTGATCAGTCGACCGCAATCGCCAGGAACGGGGAATCTGAAAATTTAAATATTGGGTATATATATATGGATTGCCCAATATTATTACATTTAAACCAAATTCTTTTGTACATGATTAGTGCGAATTTATATAAAAGAAACCCATGGTTTTTTGATCATTCTGGTATATTGCTTGATTGATCATTAATCGGGAGGGGGTAAAAAGTCGTTATAATCAGAACTTAGTTTTCAGAGTATCTGATTTTGAATTCAGTTTCGAAAATGTAAAGTTTAAATCTAGAACCGTTAAATGTATACTGCAAAAATTTATATAGTTTTATAGTTTTTCATGTATGCAAGTAATGTATTAAATTCCCCGCCATGCATAAATTATATTTCATGGAGTAATGTACATTATTTCGAGTCGATCAATTTAATAAATAAACCGCGAGTCTTTGTACATTGTTTTTATGTATTTCATGGCTAATACAATTTTTCATAACTTTTATAGTTCACTACTTTTTGTAGGACCTTTTCAGGGGCATCATCTATCACCATTATACATCGTCATATCATATGTCACATCATATCAGTTATTGGACTAAAAATTATGAAAAACTATATTGGCCATGAAATAAATCAAATTTACATTTTCGTTAAATTTAACGTACTATATATAGGGTGCTCTGAAAGCGCACGAAAACATTTAAGGGGGTATTTTTACGTTGGCTGGATTGAAAAGTAACGAAATGAAAAATTCCTAATTCAAGTGAATTCAAAATCATTTGAAAAGTAAATCAGAGTTAAAAAGAACGGTAAACAGAAGGTATTTTGGCCTTCAATAAAAATTGCCGGACATATTGGAGCCACCATTTGAAAAAAAAACGAACTTATTTAAAATTGATAAAAATAGGCCAATATTCTGTGTCGGACCAGTCCAATTATTTTAGAAAACATGTCATGAAGGCGTTTCAATCAAACAGTTTTAAATCTCATTAAATTTTTTTTTTTTATATATTTTAGGTGTTTTTTATTAAGACGCTGCTGAAGCGACTCGGTCGATAACGTCAATTCCTAGCCTAAAATATTCGAATCAAACAGAAACTAGATATATTTTCAGGTCCAAATAGTTTAGGGGACTTTTATAAGTTTTTTTTTTTTTATGAATATACGATAAATTCCAGTAAAATCGGTTCACAATTGGACTGGAATTCGTAAATATATATATATATATATACGAATTGTAAAGATGGCTATTTCAATTTTATTCTTGCGAATTCTCCCCCCAATTATCAATCGATTTCGCTGAAAATTGACGTACGCTCGTAAAAAAAAAACGTTTGAAATGGTCCTAAAATACCTTTGGACTTGAAAAGATATCTAGTTTTTGTGTAATTTGAATATTTTAGGTTAGTAATTAATGTTATCGATCGAGCCGATAAAATAATATCATCCATTGTCATACTAGGCACTTAAGATAGAAATCGTCGGTTTACAAGTCCTAATTTAGTGAAGGTCTCTTAATAATTATAAATGGAAATGAGTCAATTAATTTATAATCTATGAACAACGTATCTGTACGTATATAAGAAAGGTAATGAGTATAATGAACTAAAAAAAAGGAAACAGATAATTTAAAAAATCCATAAAAATGTATGTTTTACGTACCTGGGGAAAGGCCAGAATTTAGCAGCTTTCGTGTGAGCTGGGATTTTCGTGGGGCATTTGAATCCAACGATTTTCTCCGGATCGCAGTACGGCAAAAGTTCATCGGGCCACACGCAATGATGGGTTTTGTGATCGTAAACCAAACCTGGATCGCACTCTGCCTGATGGGGTTCCCCGTAGATGCACCTCACGTAGGTATTACTGCAATAGTCACTTTCCGGATAAATGCCAAACTGATATTCGCACGATTCGCTGCTCAATGGTGTCACTGAAATTTATTTCAATTATTGTCAATTAACATTACGAAATAAAATGAAAAGCTTCGAACGAGCTCGACAAAAAAAAAAAAAAAAAAAAAAAAAAAAAAAAAAAAAAAAAAAAAAAAAAAAAAAAAAAAAAAAAAAAAAAAAAAAAAAAAAAAAAAAAATGAAAAAAAAATAAAAATGTCAAGTTTTGCAGAGAAAGAAAAATTTTTTTTGTTAGAAGATCGTAAGACTCACGATCGGCTTTGCGGTCTCCGCATTTCACTGCCCAATTGTAATTGCAGTGATTGTGAACTGCACCGTGGCCATCGAAAAGTAGCCCGTTTTCGCAGCGTTCAATCGTCAAAGTGCCATTAGTGCACAAGAAGAAGGAATTGCAGTCTTCCGGATGGGCGTAAGCTTGTTCTCCGTATTCTTCCGGGCATTGTGGTGTTCCGTAAATTGCAATTCCCTGTGCTGCGAACAAAAATATATGTTTTAACACCGAGTAGAAAGATTGTTGCTGAAAAGCAATATTGTCTCATTTCTCAAAAATACCGTCGAGTTTCGACTTCGATCCGTGAAATATGCTGGAGCAATAATGCAATTTTTTTAATCTGTTTTACATTTCACATATATGTACACTGAAAAAAAATTTGTTATTTTCAAGCAAATATTTACTTCAATTAAGAAAATGTTTCCTTCTTTTTAGTAAATCTTACTTAATTCAAGTAAATATTTACTTGAAAGTAACAAATTTTTGTTCTGTGTATTAAACATACTGTGTTTACATTTTTTTTTTTGTTTATTCTGGCTTTTATTAAAAATACATTCAATTCAGGCCAAGGTTATATAGGACGTCTCATGTAAATTAATATCGCAACTATTATTCCAAAAGAATCTATAGAAATTCGATCATGATTGAATTGTAAGATGGACGCCATCGAATTGCGCATACTTTTGGGACGTAGCCGTAAATACTATACGTAAACATATGGCGCCGAGAGGCAAGTCAGTGAAAGCAGAAATATCAGTAGCAGAGCACCTGGGCATTTTCATGCCACGGTAAATTCCGTTCTGTGTTGTAATATCTTACTCGAGAATCGAAAAGCGGAAGTTGCCGGTTACAAACGAAATGAAAATTTTACTTGGGATTCGACGCATTGCCGCCTTTTATAAATGATTTATGTGTACATTTTATAGTGCAGCGCTTAATGTGATTGCGTGAGGAAATTTTTGATTGATGAACTACATTTTTATATATTTTTTTTTTTTTTTACTTTTTACATGTAAGATGCACAATATAGATCAATCTTCAAAAGATTAAAATTTTATTTTTATTGCTGTTTTATTTGTAGCAACAATATGAGAATAAGTGACACGTGGTCAAAGTTAAAAATAAATTTAAAAAATATATATTCAATTCGTTATATTTTTTCGTTTCGATAGAAATGATTCGCACAAACAAATTTTTATCAAAACTACTTTATCAGGTACTCTGTTCTTATGTACATTAAAGTAATTATCAATCACCACGTGTAACATTACATCATTTATTTTTCTCTATAAATATATTGTTTCACAATACGTTTAACATAAAAATTAAGATCTTGAACTTGAAGAAGTGAAAAATTCCATCTCCGTATTTTATCCGATGTCAGTTAATTTATTAAACGTACATTATTCTTTTAATTATAATTTTTAATAATCTCTATTCGTGCTTTCTCATAGCTGCGTATATGCAAATACTCTTTGAAAATAGTATTTTTATTTATATGTATATATATACGTGTGCATAACACTAAATACAACATGTATGTAAATGTATGACATATATATACTTAATTGGTTTCAAAACATTTTTTCTTTCATTGCTGTTTTGATATTATGAAGATTTCATTCCAGAAATTTATAAACTAAATTTAAATCATGCCTCGACAATTCTGAAAAACTATCTAATTTTGATAAAATAAAATTTAATTATTATGAATATTTCATAATAATTAATATATATGATTTTTCATAAATATTAGTAATTCATTTTCAAATAAATATTAATTGACATGCATATTTTGTGCATGCATAAATGACATAAATATTGTGTTTTTTAAAAGGACATTAACGTAATAAATGGTAACAAAAAACAAAACATGTAAATTTAAACATATATATACATATATATGGCGGGTCAATCCATATCAAGTTTACAATAAAAATTTAAATTTCTGTAAAATATTTTTTTGTCTGTTTTTCACATGAAAATAAAAGACACGTATTTTTTATTTTAATACGACCGTTTTGTTTCTTTTTTCAACAAGTTAACGGTATAGCAGGTACACAAAAATTACATTACGTACAACCGCTGGAGAATTTGAAACTTAGGGGTAAGACATATTCTCAATGTGATAGTTTAAAAACCGTTAACTTATTGAAAAAAGAAGCAAAATGGTCGTTGAAGCAAAAGTTAAAATAAGCACTTAAATAAAAATATGTCGTATTGTGTCGTTTATATCTTCGTTTAATATACCTTGTTTATAATACTTATAAATTTTATGACAAATATAACAAATTTTTAATAGTATCAATTTTTATATTTAATACGTTATACGTAATGTAGCGCATTTAATACTGCGCGCGCGGAGCACGGACCGCGGACCTCCGCGCCGCGCTACGCTTTCTTTAAACAATAATTAATTACTCGAAAAGTTGTAAACGGTCCATTTTTAAACTTTGACAGTATATTGTACATAGTTCAAGGATCACTATTAACGAAAAAAAATTGACAAAAATCATGGCCATCTTCAAAAAAATTGAATTTGTTTATAAAAAACTTAAAATTTTTATGTTAAAAAATTAAAAAAAAATTGTTTACCAATTTCTTTAGAAAACTGAGGAAAAATTCAAACTATCATACCCGGGACAATATTTTGTTAGTTTCATTATTTGCGACTTATAAGCCATCGAAAATAGGGGCATTTTCTAAGCATCGCAACTTTGAAAATTCATTACTCGAAAATTTTGCGTATCATATTAAAATAAAAAAATACGTGTCTTTTATTTTCACGTGAAAAACAGGCAAAAAAATATTTTACAGAAATTTAATTTTGATTGTAAATTTGATATGGAATGACCCATATATAGATAAACGTCAGTGATCACGTACAATCGTTCGTAACTTTTTAAACAACATCGTAAAAAAAAAAGTTTCGTAAGACGAACTTTTAGGTTCTTAGTAGATATTTCTATTCCCGTTCGAATTTTTCCCCTACCATTATTTCCTAAAAAAATTACAAGTGAATTTAAAAAATTCAAAAATTACAGAAAATTGATACTTTTTAAAGTGACATAAACAATATAGAAGAAATACAACTTAACATTTTTTGCATTGAAAGTCAGTATTTCATCTTTACTTCAATTTGCATGTTTAATTCTTATTCTTCGATCAACATCAGAAGCGGAAATATTCTCGTTTGGAAAATTATTTTTTTTTTTTTTTTATTTTTCCGGAATTAATGACCGGCATTATATACACTCACACATACACACACATATATATATATATATATATATATATATATATATATATATATATATATATATGCATTTTTGTTAATTATTGCATGTTAGATAATTATTTCAGAGTAAATAAACAATCGAGAGTGAAATACCTGCATATACGTTTATAGCACAAAAGAGTCGTTATAACGAAACAGTGTATAGTAACACCTATTAATTAATTATATAATGATTACCGATGTGAATCACGAATGGTCGACCTCGTATACAAGCGTTTATCGCCTTTCGATATAATTGAATATTCAATCGTTAAACAACTTTCGAGAAATCAATTCGTCAAATGTAATCTTATATTAATCGTTTGCAAAATACTTGACCATCTTGTTTTTCAAATCATTTTCCATAAAAAAAAAAAAAAAAAAATTGGAAAGCACAAACTTTTTAATTGTGAAATGTTGATGGTCCTTTTGATTACACAAATTATGATTCTGAAAAAGCAGCTCAATATCTATTCGAATGAATGATATATAGAGAAAATCTGTAGGTTAATTCGACATTTCAAAATGGCCGATCCAATATGGCGACTGGCAATTCATTATATTGACTATACAAATTAAGTTTAGACCGTCGTCATTTTGAAACAAAATTTCACCAGTGGCTGCCGTGAAATGTTTAGTTGACGTCCAATCTCCCGTTTAAAAGTCAAAGCACGAAATTTGGTCATTTTTAATAGTTTTAGCGTTCTAAGTTGACGTTTACGAATTCAATGCCAATCGCTCGTGCAAGGACTTTAACGTACACGTATTTCGTCGACAATCACTTTTGGTAAAAGCTGTTATGAATTTCATTGTCATTATATATACTCGATATACGTTTCCAGTGTACTGAAATGTCTGTCATTTGTACGTAATTCCATTGTCACCTTATCTGCTTACTTTGGAGATTTAAGAAATGGTCCAGAATGATCGAATTATTTCAATTATACATTTTCCCGACAAATCTTACTTTTAGTACCGACGTAATAATTTCCATTCAAATTGTAAACACCGAGTGTCACCGCCTTCGCCATCTGTCGATTCCTTAAGGTCTTCGAACTATTGCTACATTTGTCACGTCACGTAAGCTTATAAGATGCTTCCGCAAAATCTCGAAATTAAAATTAAAAACATAAAAGAAAACAAAAACTCTTTTATTTCAGGATATGATAATCGGTTCGCCATTAAACACGTTCGTTATTCCATCCCCGGTCTTTCCCCCCTTTCCATATATATATATATATATATATATATATATATATACGCGACGTAACGAAAAAGAGTCGCGGTTCTTTTTTTCTTCCATTTATCAGTATTCCGGGCATTGCGGCCGGAAATCAAGGCACAATTATGCCCGATCTGGGCAAAAGCGGTTCTCGTGTACATATACTCACCGACGGAAATGATGGCCGCCAGGGCCAGCAGGAGACTCGCGTTCCATTGACGGTTCATGTTCCGGTCTGCGCTGTACCGACGGTAACTACTGAACATCTTGCTCGAGCTCCTGTTCGCTTGCCCGAGCAACCGTTGGCCTCGAGTTCCTTGGTTTCCCTTCACCTGGCGCCCCCAAGAGGGGTCCAACACTCGAACCCCACCTCCGTGACACTTGTCTTCGTCTTTTCCCTCGATTTCGTTCCCTTTTTTTTATTGTCATTCCCCGATCGTTGTCGAGTTACGCAATTCAATACCCGTATATACATATATATTATAAACACACGGCGTTACGCACTTTCCTGCCGAATTCCCCACAAAAACTCCACTCTTTGAAGCTTCGCTCGAGAGGAGAGAGAACCGGAGCAATTTAGGAGGAGGAGGAGGGAGGGGTGTCTGACGATGTTTTAAATGTCATATCTATTGTGCTATTACGAGTGATTGGATTACCGATTTAGATATGCATTGCAATATTTCGAGAATGTTCCAGAAATGTCTCGTACAAATTGTTTCAAGTGCAACATATATTCTGGAAACATTTCATTTCTAACGTTGTATACGTAAGATTCGGAGAATATTTTGATGATGCCAGATTTCGGATGTAATTGTGAGATGGAAAACGTTTGAAATGTAACATTTTCGAAACATTTCATTTGCAACATTCGACATGTACGATTCGCAGATAATTTATTCTGGAGATATCGCATTCGAAATGTCACAAAACATCTCAAATGTGACATTGTCAGAATGTTTCACTGGAAATATTGCACAATATTTGCAACATTTTAAACATTCGAAATGTTTCGAAACTTCTCGAATGTGATTATATTTCCAGAATATATTCTGCGAATCGTACATATAGAATGTTACAAATGACATTTTCAGAACATTCTTGAAATATTTCATATGTGACGTTTGTGACATTCTGTGGACATCCCGGAGACTTCATTTCTATGTAGGAATGGATATTCATAATTAAAAGCAAATTAGATCTTTAGATTTTACGTCCGTTTTAATCATGGGAAAACGTTTAATTGATGAAAAGTAGACATTAAATTGATGAAAAGTAGACGTCTACAAATGTACGTACAATAGACATCCTTTTTACACCCATGATGATATCAAAATATTCATAAATGAACACTAAGTGGACGTACATCGAAAGTCAGTATATGTATACGCACTATAAGTCCATCATTTGACGTCCATTTTACGTCCGGTTTACGACCAAGAAAAAATATTTTTAAATGGACAAAACATGGACGCACATTGGAAGTTCGCGTATACGTATTCGCACTGTGGACGTCCATAATTCAACATACGTTGGACGTCCATTTAATCTTGAATGGACGTTGAAAGGATACCATGTACATCAATTTCAGGAGCATAAAAATTGACTCCTTCCATGGACGAAATATGAACTACATTCAGTGGACGTCCACATGGACGTAAAATGGACGGAAAATGGACGTAAAATGGACGTCCAGTTGTATTGAGGAATAACGAAGATAGTATACGTTTATAATTATAAATTAGTGATTAATTTCTTGATTCTTCTATTTGATAAAATTATTTTCTTGGAATTTAGGATCTATTAATATATACTATATATATTAACTATATAGTATACGTTGTTGTTCTCGTAAAAGTTTGTATTAGGGTCAGGTCTACAAACTCCTTTAGCTTATAGAATTGATTACAAGAGGACGCAAATAAAGCAAACTATATATTATCATGCTTGGTTAGAATCTTCTCGTTAAATTTCTTCCACATCGCAATTACAGAATCGCTACAATGTCTGTCGGAAGAACCGTGACTAAGACGGAAAAAATGAGTACTAGTTCGGTTTTTGTTTGCATCTACCAGGTGTACGGACGATGAACATGCAATTAGAGCGTATACTTATAAACGGAGAAAGCATTCGCCTTAAATCGTTTAACTGAAAACGAAAGGGATCACTGGAGACAGCCAAAACGGCGCCATAATTCATTTGAAGGATAAACATGGAATTTTATACCTAATAATATGTCATCCTTATCTATAATCGTAGCGACGAAATATGTGTCTAAACGTACATATGCTTATGTATAAATCTATCACCGTCGACGCCATAAAACCGACGACGATTGACGCGTCGACACTTGTAGAGTGTAAAGCTAGATTATAGCGTTCTTTGAATCGCCGAATTGTACGCAACACCTTCATCTGACAGAAAACAGACCACATCAGCAATTCTGGGAAGATTATATGTATAACAGTTAAATAAACATCGCAGAATCATGCGCGATAGCTAAATAGACAATCACGTGAACGACAAGTGATCGCGACGGATTCGAATGATTTTATAGATCACGGTTCATGGAATTATGAATTTTCACCTACATTCTACATTCATAAGATCTCGGACAATCATGCCATACTTATAGGCATCAAATAACCTATGTATATGTCTACTTCTGGTGACATTATCAGGAACTTTTCATATACGACGAAAAAGGAACTACTACTACCAAAAAAGCAGATGTAATTTGAAAAAAAAATTTTTTTTCAAGAAAATTAATTTTCGAAATTAAGAAAGAATAGAACCATATATTATTAAAATCGAATTCATATAATTCGTAATCATTCGTAATCATATTCATTCGTAATCATTACCATGGAAATACATTGCAGCTTCTTGCGGTCAATTGTTAAAAGTAATTTGTACGCAAAATTTCATCTGCTGAATTCAATGAACATAATTGATGTATATGGTTATATATCCGCAATGATGGAAATATTCTGCATGTGGCTGTCATTTAGAAGCATTTAGAAGAGAATACTCATATATGTATATTTTTTAATATTTTATATTTGATTTTTTTTTTTTTTATTTATTTATTGATTCGTAACAAATATTATATGTTGTAAATGCCATAATGACGATATAAATGTTTGTTCGAAGACTAAATTAAATATATATATATATCTAGGTACGGGCGTATGTAACCTAACGAGGAAAATTCAATCCTCCGCAACTATTGCAGCTGTAATCCCCTGGAGTGAAAACGCGGCACATTTCTCCGTTAGCAATATTCTGCATCTTTTCAAGAATAACACATTGAAAAAATGATATATTTATTACAAATACTTTTGAAATAATGTTATTTCAAACTTGAAAAAGAAAAACGTAAAAATAATGTGTCACGATTTGCGCTCCAAAAAATTATGATGTTGATAATTTGAAAAACTGTGAGATTTAAAAAAGAAAAGTGATTTCCATCTCACTCGTCGCAACATGTAATAACGTACGATAGTGAGCGTGCTGAGGTGTCTCGAATGATATATTTTTATCCGTTTTTTATTTGATATTTTCATAGATGATTCATCCGAGAAAACCTGTTGATGTTGCTCGGTCGTTGCTGATGAGTTGATTATAAGTTCTGATTTTTGTAATAGTCCTCGCTGCAACGAAAGAAAACAAAACATTAAAAAAAAAAAAAAAAATAGAGTTTATCGCAAATTATTCGCTTAATAAAGAGGAATCAATTATTGTTGTTATTAAATTATCGGCTGTTTACATTTTTTAATAAACCAGAATAAAGCAGTAGATTTTTAAATAATAATAATGATATTAACGATAAGAATGATAATAATAATCGACTTATTTATTAATATTAATAAATAATTACGATTGTTTTGAAAATGTTATAAATATTCTAGTCGAGTATTCTTTAAAACATTTTACTCAACATTTAGTAAGGGCAAGGAATTCTTTTTTATCAATTATTTCTGTTATTAATTATTAACTATTAATTATTAATTATTAATTATTATTAATTATTTAAAGATAATTAACAAAGGGAGAGTCATAATTATAAATTAGACGCTTTTATATAACTCACTGAGTTTCCAATAAATGCATTATGCAATAATATAATATCAAAGCATAACAATATTAATATCGAATTCATTAATTAGCAATTAATTAATAACATCATCAATTATAATAGCGAATTTTAATTGTATAATATCCAAGAAACGCCCAGGGACACTGAATCTATACTGAGAAAACGTTTCTTAGATTATTTACCATATACTGCATTTTGATTGTATTTATGGTAATAGTTTAGACTACATTTCTTACAATGTTTGCTATGGAGATGGTAAAAATTCCTATTCCTCGTAGTAATTTTTATTATCTCTTTTAATGAGTGATATTTCACACTTTCTGAAGTGAAATTTCACTCTATATTGGAGTGAACTCTCCGAGTGATGAGTGAAGAAATTTAGAGAGATAAAAATTAGCAATTTTTCTCATGATGAATGTCTGTATAATTACGAGGTATAATTTTAATAACGATAACTAAGAATATTTTTATCCGTGTTTATAAAAAGCGCGCAACGAATTTATATATAAAATTGTAAATGTGAGTTTTTGAATTTTACGAATAATTAAACATGAATTCTCTGCACGATGACGCATGTTGAAATATTTGTTGTTCGCTTCTGCCCACTGGAGATTAAGGGGGGTCTAAAGTAGAACGGTTACCGACCTAACCTCGAAAAAATATAAGTGTAAATTAAAAATGATTGAAGCATTTTTTTCAAATTCTGGCTTTGGTAGGGTAATTCTACGTAACATAGACAGTCTCCAAAAAAATACCGGTGAAATTGGTTCAAAATTAAATGAGAATTATCCGAAATAAATTCTCATTGAATTTTGAACCAATGTCACCACTATTTTTTGGGGGGTTAGATATGTTATGCAGAATGGCCCTTCCAGAGCCCAAATTTTGAAAAAAACATTTCAATCAATTTTAATTTACATTTTTCTTGTTCACAGGTTAGGTCGGTAAATGTTCTACTTTAGAACCCCCTTAATGTCATTATTAAGATTATTTATAACAATTTCATAAGAATCGTAATCATTTATTAATATTAATAAACTATAAAATATCGTATTATTTCGATAATTAGTATAACGTTAAGAGATGTCTTTAGTATATGGTTGAACATTTTTATCAACTCTTACTATTCTCATTATTACGGGATGAAATATATTTTGATATATATGACTCATAATGGTGTTTCAGCCGTGATTTTCATCACTGTATGTACCATCTTCGGAATAAAAAGTGAGACATTTAACATGTATACCGTTCGAATATGATAGAAAATGATTATAGACTTACCATCCTTGTACTAATTCAGGTTCGGTGCACCTGAAGCTCTCCTCGTTGTAGACGGTGCCGGATTCGCACTGGCCCTTTTGCGGCACCATGCCATTACGACATATGTAGAATTTCGCGCAATCCTCAGGATGAGGGAATGTAGGATGGGGTAATATCCTTCCTCCAGGACCGATAACTTCACTACGAGGACAGCTGAAACCATCGTCCAGTGTATCCAATTTTACGTCCTCGCAGAGCGTTGATGCATCCGCTGCCCACACGCAGCTAGACATTTTCTCCTCGTATACTAAACCAGGGGGACAGGGCATCACCTAGAAAATGTTGATTTTACATTTTTCGATTATTAATTAATTAATTAATTCTTGTAATATATATTTTGTTTCCTTTGAAACTCCATGTTTCATACGCGAAAATTGGTTAATTTTGAGAAAATGGGAGAGTACAATTTCATCTTCTTGTAATTCGAATGAATTAGGTTATGCTTTTTAAGAACAACAATAGAAATTATATAATTTAATGATCAATTCTTCGTCTTTTGTTTTGAATGCGTTTGAAGAAAAGAATGAGTCATTTGGTATAATTTACCGTTGCAACTCCATCGATGCAGTTAACGAATCTGTCGCAAGAAGCAGGATCTTCGTGCTTGAAGTAACCATTGGCACGTGGACAGCCTTTACTAGGTTGTGGCTCCTCTGCAAAAAGTAACGATGTAAATTCACGTTTTTTTTTGTTTTTATTTTCAAATGCTTCTTTAAAAATCATGCGACTGTTATAAAGCGATTGGTATCGTTGATTTTTTCCGTATATTGCATTTTAAAATATACAAAAGTGTCTTTTCTTATCTGCAAATTTATTTCACTGAAATCATAATTCAAGATCTAATTTCGCATCATGATCACTTGATCTTGTCAAAAAGACAATTAATATGTATTTTTCTCAACATTTTTCAGCAGACATGTCGGGAAAAAGCCACGCATTTATTTACAAATTGTGGAAATTGTCGACAACGAATATTGCGATGTTCCGTCTTGGAAACGAACTGAGTATAAGATAATATAAGTGAATGAGAAAAGAAGAAACAAAAAGAAACGACGTACTTTTTTTGGATGAAATTAAAAGAATGGCGACCTTGCGGACCTGTTTACGATATTCGGTTCCCACCGTGAAATATGTGGAAATCGATGAAAGTCCAAGATCCTGATCGACATACATAATTTGAGCAATGCATGTGAGCAGATTCAAGTGCATTATTATCGCTTATTTTCTTTTATTAAATAATCTCAACATAATTCGTTTTTAGCAAAAAAAAAAAAAAAAAAAATCGGTACGAAATTATTTTTGCTCATATTATTTTATAGGTATTACTTACATTATATACTATACTTGTATTAAAAAGTAACGACATAAAGTACAATATTAGTTTATATAATATCATAAGTATGATTTTCAATAAAAATACTGGTATTACCTAAAAGTCAGGTTATAGAGTATTTCTATAATTACATAATTTACATCGCATAATAAGTTGCGTAGATTTTACATAAAAAAATGCGAATGCGAGGAAGTACATCACATGTAATATATTATATGCATATCCAATATGACAATGCGACAACGGTTTAAAAAAAAGAAATCTATATTCGCATGACTTTCATTAAAATAACTATTTTTGTAATATGTTATTAAAATTGTCACAAAAATTGATAAAATCCATTGCTCTGAATTATCTACACATGTAAGAACGAAATATAGAAATGAGACTCGTTTTTAATATTTGTTAAAGATAAAATATACAAAATATAACATTATTTATCTTCGCGATTTATACGAGAGTAATGTATGATCTTTTTGGTCACTGCACTTCCTGTTCGATTACAGAATAAATAAACATTTGATACGAGAACCAGTTTGGTGTAACGTAATGTATGTATATCGGTGAAAATAAATTGAATAAAACAAACACTTGCAAAGGAACATTATAAATCAATATACATATATATATCTCAGTCGTCAAGTTAGAATATCTCATTTTACATGTTTTCACATACCGTCAAAAAAAATTTTTTTTTCCCAAAGACTTATATTTCTCTTATAACGATGAGAACCGGCCGGTTAATTGCAATCAACAATTTTTCCACTGCCTCATTCCTATTAATTAAGAATTTAATTAATTATTACGATTTTAAGAAACGATGGACATAATTTTGTCCTTTTTTATGAAATATAAATATATTCATAATTTTGCAGCACGTAATCGATCTATGCGGTGTTACGCGAATACTTGCATACAAAGTCATAAAACCGTTATCGAGAAAATAAGCACGTAACGTGGAAATGAATGACGTAATAGGAATTGCTTTTTGAAGCAGAGTTCGCCGACATCCGACGACGTGTCACCGGGAATATGTAATTTTTTCAAAATACAAAATTTAATAGTCCTGAACCTTTTTGTAAATCATCATTTATCTGTGTAATTCCTTGATTTTGTCGTTTGCAGAAAAATTTAACTAAATGTTGAATGGATCATTCTTTGACAATGATTATTTAGTAGCGGTTGATTCACTCCTAAAATTGTATAGTATGATTAGCGAAATCAAAAACCAAAATAATAACAATGATAAGAATACGTTACGTTGCTTTATTGTCTAATTTTAGAGTATTATAATATGTATACATTTTAATAATTTTATTTGAGGACTCGAGACAAACCCTTTAAACTCGTTTCTTGTTTGAATAATATCCATTTCCGAGGAACCCATGATTCTATTTTTACGCTCGTAATTGTAAAGACTTGAGAAAGCACACATGTAAAAGTGCAATACAGTAATTGCGACATAATTTTACCAATAATTTTAACCGAGAATTCTAATACGATGTAAAAACTTTTATTCCCCAGTAACGAGTATATCCTAGAATGCACAACATGTCGTAAATCTTGAGACTCCTAAATCACAACTAAACACCGCATTAGAAGTGCCTTGTAAAATGTAATACACATTGCGAAGAAAATGGCATTTTCCGACATTTATTAAGTTTATGAGACGTATTAAAACATGTCTTGACATTTAAAAATCAAATTAAAACAATTTTTTAATACTGCCATTTCATGTCGATGAACTAATTTTTTTACACTCCGTGCGCGATGATCGACTTTGCGCACTAGGACCATAGTGGCAAATGCGAATAACTGAGCACGTCATATATATTAGCAAACTTCACACTCGTGAAAATCCACAATTTTCGCGAATTTTAATGTATTATTTAAAAAGCGTAGAAATTTTGCTGAAAAAGGAACGATACGTGGTTTTTTGAACACTGTAATTCGAAATAATGAATTCGAAAAATAAACCAATCTCTTCATTTGTAAGGCAGGCTTCTAGATTAATATGCATCGCGCACGTCCAGAGACTTTTATATTTACCGAATAAGGAAGAAATGTCATCTTGAGTTAAAAGAAAGGAAAGAAATTCGAATGAAAAATCGTATATATAGATATATAGGAAATACAATCAAAACTCACGGAGCAAGGTCCTGTCGCCGCAGGGCACATTGGCGGGGATGTCGCAGAGCTCCTTCTTCGGGTTCTCGTCCATGAAGACGAGGCCGTCCTTGCAGAGCCTCTCCTCTGCCTGCCCATCGATGCAGGAATAGTAGAGGTCACACTGGTCCGGGTCGGGGAAGTAGCCCTTGAGCTCGGGACACTTGAACTGGCTCTGGGCCCGGGCCCCGGCCGTCATCAGCATCAGGAGCCCAGCGAAACCCAGAATCAGGGCCGGCACCTCGGTACCCCGGCACAGCCTCGCGATTATCGACATCGTCCTCGTCCTCACGGTGGATCGACTCTCTCTCTATAACTACGGGCCCGTGTCCTTTCTTCTCTCCTATACCTCTGAGGCCCGATATCGTGACTGGGCCGGTTTCGCACGACTGCGTTTTCGCCTCGTCTCGTTACTCCTTGCGACTGCATTTCACGACCCCCACCCCTTTCACCAAAATCTATCCATCCTTCTCCATCCTGTTAAACCAACGCGTTTTCCGTCTCTTCCTCACTTATGCGGTCTCCGGGACTCACTGATAGGGACTGCCCCGGTCTATCGCCGCCAAGCGAACGATAGACGTTTCTACGGCTTAGAAGAGTGAGGCAGATATACGTTTGCCTCGGTCATTGTTTCGAAACTTGGTTCCATTGTTCTTTGCATGGCTTTTAGACATTCCCCGTCGCCCTCGATATCCCAACCAGTACGAAGAATTCGAAGCGTTCGAGAAATGAACTCTGACTTCGCCGAGAGAACTGTTCGCGTCTCTCTTACACTAATGAAGTGAGAAAATTCACGAAAGACAGATGTAGGTCTTGAAAAATCTGAAAAATATATTATTGTACTTATGAAGGTCTTCATACGTCATAATGTAGGACTCGATGTAGGACATCCTGAAGATATCTTATTCTGCTGTATTGGGGTTGATCGTACTTGAAAAAATTCAGTTTTTACCTATCGCTCTAGAATGCCAATTGTAAACGATACGGTATCATAAATGTGACCCAGCAGATAGCAATGTAACATGCATCTTGGTGATGTCTCCAGAACATATCATTTGAGATATTGACATTCTGGAGACCTTCTCAGAGACCTTTTTGGAGATGTTCCTGGTAATGTGACCGAGTCATTCTCGATGTTCCGCAAATATTCTTGGAGTAAACCCAAGTACCACTGAAATATTTCCGGAATATTTCATTTAAAATGCTCTGCAACATTTTTTGCGGAACATTCTGACAATGTCGCATTTCAGATGTTTTGAAACATCGCGAATGGCATATCCCTAGAATTTACTGAGAATCATACGTTCAGAATGTTGTCCAGAAATGTTGTCCATCGTGTTACATTTGAAACATTGCGTTTGAGACATTTTCAGAATATTCTTGAAACGCCGCAATTGAAATATTTCATATGTGATGTTTGTGACATCCGTGGACTGGATGACATTCTGGAGACTTCATTTCTATATGGGGTATGAATCGATACTTGTCTAATGTATGTTCATTTTTACATCGATTCATTGGGAGAGATATTTCATGTTTTTTTTTTTCGAGTCTTTATGATCTTTTCATTTGTTATCTTTATAGTTGATCTCGATTGTTTTTCTTTTTTTTTTTAAAGAACCCTCTCTGTGAATGTTAAACGACGAATAATATAATGTTTAAGGCGTACGACATGAAAAGTAAAATTGATGAGATCAATGAATCTGAAACTTTTTTTTTTTTGCTTCAAAAATATTCTTGAAATGATGAATTTCAAGGTTTATGAAAAAAAATGGTCGTTACTACTGAAAAGTTAAAAAAAAATAACATTAAAAAAAAAACATTTAGTATAAAATACTGAAATCTATTCCTAATTGTAAAGGCGACCTTAAAATTCCACATTGCTATACGAGTTTTGTCTACGATTATAAATAAGATTTTCGTTAAAAAAAAAAGCAAGGATACCGAAGAGTAAAATCACCATAAAATAAGATTCGAACGACAGAAATGAATTCCTAATCTAATTTCGACATGATGTCGAGTTATAATTACGTGGAGGCTAGACGGATTTCGTAATCGGTCGTCCATCGAGTCTCTGAATTTTTCTAATTTCGTTAAGTGACGTGTCAAAAAACACAAAGAAACAAAAACCTGCTTTAAAACGATACTTGTAAAACTATAAAGATCTATGCGTTACGTTCGTACCTTTTACTTTTACATTTTCAATAAAGTGCTCATTCACGATGTATAAAAGATATAATTTCGGGTAATATAATTTCAAAAAAAGCAAGACTTATGTCTTAATCCTCGAATGTAACATTCGCTTTTTAAATTCGAAGCATTCGGTCTATTATTCGAAGTAATAAATTACGCGATTTTTGGAATAAATTAATTCTAAAGTGTTTACTCGGAAACTAATTGTTGTACATTTATCAGCAATCTCGATCTGCGATATTATTAAGTTGAAAATGGCATATGGGATGACGAAAATATCAACGTTTTTAAAATTCACGTTGACATTTTCACAGAGAGAAAATAAAAATTCAAGAGTCGGGAACATTTGATAAAATGCTTCATTACCACAAAAGATTTACAAATCTCTAACATGTATACATAAATCCCATGCTATATTACTTAGATTTCATTTTTTACAATATTTTTTAACTGTTTACTTTTAAAGAAGTTTCAAATTGTTAATTTTGGGCAATTTTTTGAAAAGTTGCACATTCATCAACAGCCCAATTACTACCTGACGTCCATTAGACGTCCAAGGCTCGTCCAATTTTCATCAATTCCTCAAGATATTTACGAATAATGGAAGTTCCATTGTAGTACATTAGAAAATTTATTTATATGTCAATTCCCACTCAACATTCAATGTCGCCGAACACAGCCGAACATTAAAATATCCCAAGAATATTTGTAGAACATTTAGGATGTCTCGGTTATAACACAGAATAGGCGCGAAAAGCATCTAGAATGTCTGTACAATATTGCAAATGTTGCAAGAATATAAAAAATGAGGATATTAGATGTTCTAGAAATATCTCCAAAATGTCCTCGAGAATGTCTCCAGAATATCAGAATCCCAAGAAATGTTCTGGAGACGTCGCTGTGATATTACATTCATATGTGTCCCTAGAATGTCTTATTGTTGACCACATATTTCATGTCTGCACATTCTGGAGACATTCTAAGATACTCGTGCATTGGACTTTCAATGTATGTCCGGTGTAAGTCTTCGCCATTAGCAACTGGACGTCCAATTGACGTACATATGGTGCTATCTGGGAAACTTTTCAGAGTTAATACAATTCTTAATACAGACCATACGATTCACAGGATTAAAAATAAATGAAAATTACTTTCTTGAAATTATTCTTAAAATAATCAACATTACAATAACACGTCAAGATATAAATTGATAAGTATAAAATCGTCATAAAACGATGTTGACGTAGTCGAAAGTGAACGAGTGTAATAACGTTTATTGAAGATAAAATTGTTAAGGAACTTAACTTAAATTTATGGTTATACTAAAAAGAGCAATAAGAATATTTACCAATTTCCACATCCTAGATAAACGTTATTAATGACTGTGTATATACTCTTGACTCGAAATCCAAGGTCCGTTAATGACCAAGCCTCGAAAGCAGAACCATTATTTCGATGGGACTTTTACTTATAACATCGATCGACAATGTACGAAAGCGACACGCGCAATCGTGCGTTTCCAATTATACGGTACAAAAATCAGGGCAATGTTTTATCATTACGCGCGCATTAGAAAGCCATTGTTATAAGATCGGCATCATTAATAATCAAATAAGGCAAAAAACACGAATTAATGTCGGACCAGATGGACGAAGCGTTATAAGACAGTGATGACCTGAGGAGCTCCTGAGGACGTCCAAATGTCCCTTTTTTTTTACCCGAGGAGTTTCTAGGGAGCTCCTCAGGTCATCCCGGGACGGATTGTGTTGTGTGGGTAGCATGTTATGCATTATACTTAACTTATTCTTTTCATGTTTCAAGATTAGGTCGATAACTGTTTTACTTTTAGTATTGATTAAGTACACATTTAAATAAAAAATTTTTTGCATATCGTCAGAATGGAAATGTAATTCAAAGTGAATTTCTTTCATTTCCTTTGAATTCCCTTTTCGTACATTTTGCAATTGGCAAATACCTTTCAATACTTTTTCGTTTATTAGGAAATTTCCATTTCATTTCTCATTTTCTCTTATGCGATTATTTATACAAATGAATTTGCAAAATACTACTGAAGCAATTGTAAAATTGCATTCGTTTTATTATACACTGTTCGAATCCGATGCGAATAAAGTCCGGTATGTCCTGCATCCCGAATTCAAACAAAGTGCTTCAGTTATTAATGGGGTTCTAAAGTACCGTCAAAAAACAGTTACCGACCTAACCTCAAAGCAGGAAAAGTAAAAATAAAAAAGGATTGAAGCGTTTTATTTTATTTTTTCAAAATGGAGGCTTTGGAAGGGTGATTGTAAAAAACTATCGATGACAATGGTTCGAAATTGAAGGAGGATTATTCGAAATAAATTATTTTCTCTTACCAGCAATCAAAATAATGTTAATTTCGGATAATCCTCGTTTAATTTTGAACCAACCTCTACGATATTTTTTCGAGGATTGGTTATATTATGTAGAATCACTCAGCTATAAAGCCTCAATTTTGAAAAAAACTCTTGAATTACTTTTTATTTTTACTTTAGAGTTAAAATCCTGAAAAATAATATTACCAAATATTAGTAACAATGTGAATGAATGTATACGCACTCCCATATAAATAATACAATTATTAATATTTTTATGTGAACAATTTTTAGACAGTTTAAACGATAAATGAAAATAATAATGTAAAATACCAAAACCAATAGTGATTTTAGTTGCGTTTTTTTATTATACTGCAATCTCAATGAATAATTTCAAAAATGTATTTATACAAGCATCAATCAAATCCATTTTCTTATTTTAATCGGGTATTTTTTCTCCATTGTTCGTTGAAAATGATTTGGACGCGTCTTAAACAAAGTCTTTTATTAAAAATTACAAATTCATAGTACACTTTTACATTTTCCATACAATTATCAACACACGATGATTATCACACATTTCCAGTAAAGTTTGCCTAATAATAAAATTAATTTACAAAACAAACTATATCCAGTGATGATTTTTTCCCCGACATTTCGCTCGAAACGATAGATTCGGTTGATTTTCGGTCAAATTTGACCTACTTTTTGTAACGAAAACAAAAAAGACAAAAAAAAAAGAATAGAAACGGAAACAATCAGATCGACTTGTATTTCTTCCCCGAAGGAACGAATACTCGAACTCGAGGCACTTGTTCCAGGTCCCGATGCGGGACATCAGTTATGATGACGAACTTATTTACGGCTTCTTGCCGTCATCCTTGTACCAATCCTCGCTGCAAACAGAACATTCATAATTATTAATATAAATTACAATTTTATTTTACATTTTTATAAACTGAAAATTTTTTAGAAAATTGGGATTGTAAAAGTTATTTGCCCGCACGTTCAATTGATTGTATTGACTGATTCAATACTATTGTCTTTGTCAACTTCGATTTGAATTTATTTATACGAAATGCACTTTTCAATTAATTGTGTGATTTTTATATGATAATTTACTTTCCTGACTTTTGTATTTGTACTGTGTTTATATATGAATGCATACACACACGCACACACACACACACACACACATATGTATATGTATGTATATGTCCATATACATCGAGCAAAAATGAAAACTTATATGGATCTTGTAAAAATGATTATTTTTGAAAATTGTGGATCAAAAGTTACTTACCATCCGGGAACATTTTCAGGTGCGTCGCACCTCTGCTGATCCTCATTATAGACGGTACCTTCGCTGCATCCTTGCTCGCGTGGAGTGACACCGTTTAAGCAAACGTAGAATTTCTGGCAATCGTCAGGATGTGCGAATTTCGGATGATCGACTGCGAGCCCTCTGGTGTCGAGGGCGACATCTTTCGGGCATTCGAAACCGTCTTGAAGTTTATTTCCGACAACTCCGCAGCCCTATGTCGAAACATTTATTATATATAGATCCATATGTGTGATCCCAATTATCGAAAATGCAAGAAATAGATAAAGTAACATCCAAAAAATGCTTGATTTCAAACAATCTTCGGTCAATGAGTATATGTTCGAAATAGATAAAAAAGATCAATCAATTTCTGGGAAGACTTCGGATCTCCGCACTTCTGATGGCAATATTTTAACGACGATTTTATCGATCAAAAAACTGGGAATAACCTGTTCACCGACGAAGTTGATAGGACGACAGAGATATTTTTTTTCAATTAGCATCCCCAATTAAGGGAATGTACATCATTTTTTTTTCAATTTCAATCTAACGTTCAGTTCACTAAAATTCTACGTTGAGTGATTGTCCAGATATTAATTCACGATCATGTCGTATCAGTATCGGCACCAAAACTTGGTACAGTTTCAATGCCGATTATGTGCCTATATTATACTACTGGTACTTTAATACCCAAATATAATAGCAAATTACATCCTCAGGATATCCCCCCGATAGCAAGTGGTATCCTCAGGATGTCTGGGATATCTTGGATAGTATTACAGAAAAACAGACTACATCCCACCAAATCCAACGAAAAATGTCTGTCATCCAGAAATTCAACTGATGGGAAATTCTCCCTTCGTGACATGAATTATTCGTAGAGTATTGAAAAGAGAGCATTTTTCAAGTGTCGCCCAGTTCCAACTGCTTAGAAATATTTACCTGTCGTCCGGCACTGTCGGGCCATACGCAAGTGCCGCTGTACTCGTCAAAGTGTAATCCTGTCGTACAGGTGATTTCAATGGCCTCACCGTCGATGCAATTGTAAAAGACGTTGCAAACCGATGGTTCAGGATGGGCGAAGAATCCATTTCGTCGGGGGCATTTCTTGGTCGGCTGCGGTGGTTCTGTAAGTAATAACGTTTTTTTACTATTCCGTTCGATTAATCGCAATTAAGCACTGGTTAAAATAATTTTTTTTTTAAATTGATTTTTGTAGATAAAAAGCGAAAATGAAAAGTGTCATTTAAGAGAAATGAAATTAGGATCACGTGCAAAGTATATATATATCGCAAGAGATAAACATCCTTGTTTTTCTTGGTCGCGAATTAACTGTATAGTTGAGTGAGAAATCGGATGCCGGTAAAATGGCCGAATCCCGATTAAAGTGCGATTAGAGAAAAATCTGGTTTCTTACGCAGTTCGAGCCTGTCGCCGCAATCGACGTTAAAGACGTGATCGCATTTGTTGATTTTCCGATTCAATGGATCGAAGACAAGACCGTCCGGGCAATACTTTTCCCTCGCAATGCCGTCTTGGCAATCGTAATATTTGTCGCACTGTTTCTGATCTTCGTACTGTCCGTCATCCTTTGGGCAATTGTATGCGCCGACTGAAAAATTAAAAGGTTTTTTGTCATTTACTCGTATACGGTTCGATAATAATTAAAAATTTTCCAATGTCCCTAGAATATCACAAACATCACATTTGAAATATTGTAACTGAAATATTTCAAGAATATTCTGGAAATGTCTCAAACGAAATGTCCCAAATGAACGTATGATTCTCAGAAAATTCTAGGGATATACCATTCGAAATGTCTCGCAACATCTGAAATGTGACGCTGGAAATGTTGCACAATATTTAAAATTATGTATTCTGGAAACATTTTATTTGCATGATTCTACATGTATCCACGATTATTTCTATAGATGTCTCCGAACATCTCTAGAACGTTTCAGCAATATTGTGAAATATACCTATAATATCTGCAGAATGCCGGTATAGTGTTTCTAGAATATTATGGAAATGTCTTTAAAACGTCCCGAAAATATTTGCAGAACATTTACATGTTTCGGTTATAACACAGAATATGCACAAAAGGCATCCAGAATGTCTATACAATATTGCAAATGCCGCAAAAATGTAAAAAATGCGAACATGAGATGTTCTGGAAATGTCTCCAAAATGTCCCTGAGCAGGTCTCCTCAACTTTCTGTTTCAATGTCTCGAATGAAATTTTCTAGAGACGTCACCGCGATATTACATTCCTATGTGGTTTGTAAGTTGGCTAAACTTAAATTTGATTGATTTTTGGGAAACATCCATACTAAAATGGCGATGGTGCAAAGACGAAAAAAATTTATCAGCAAAAACTTTAAACACTTGTAACGTTAACAATATAATAAAATTTGAGGAAAAAGCACTGAATCTAATGGCTATCGATTTTTTTTTTAAATTAACAATTAATCCATAATCTTCGACAAAATAATGTAATACAATTCGAAAAATTGTATCTTTCTGAGTTTATTGTGGAAAATGATGAATGATTACTCTAAATACTCAGACATGTATACCGAATAAGACCACTCCTAGATTTTCTAAAATAGACCAATCAGAAGTCAAGATATCTCCAGTGTTCTCTGATCTTCAATGTGAATACAAAGTGTATATATAATTTTCCTTGCGTCGAAGTGAAGTGCATATGTTTTTTTTCTTACACTGTCCATTTCTCCTATGCATTTAACATGGTAAATATCTGAACTGTCTAAGAATTGGCTAAGAAATGTTTTCATTTCTACCAGGGTGTGTGTGTATGTATATACGTTTATGGAGCGAAAAGTTATATTGATATATAGAATAATAATAAATGTAATATTGACAAACAAACCCTTGAAACAAAAGTTTAATTATAATTTGGACCAATAGATGAAAATCAATGTTCAGATTTTATGTAGCACAAAAACTATTTAAACTTTACTTTATCCTAACAAGACAAAATGGTCATTTTAATTACAGAATATGTCACTGATCATTCCGAAATTGATTTTTGTCCAAGATAACAAAAAAATAAAAAATATCATTTTTTTATTTTGCAATGTCAAACAAATTATTGTTATAATGAAAGAATCAAAACTTAACACAAAAAAGTAAAAAGAAAACTTGAAAAATGTAAAATATACAAACGCAGGAAATAGACTAAATGTGCAATTAGCATAATTAAATAAAATGTATAACCTTCAAAAGTTAGCTTATACTAATTTGAAAAAAAAATCATTTCACAATTTAAAATTTTCCACATAGCTTGTATATTTGCAGGAAACTTAAAAATCTTAAAAGATATGTCGATGCATTTGCCGAGAAACGTTGAAAAATGCCAAACAAAGAAAACAACTATTCAACTTTTCCGTTTTTCTTTACAATTTTTTTTTTTTGTATTTCCATACATTACACAACTTATCGTCATTGAAGAGTATTTTTCCACGATACATTCCGAGCATTTCACTGTATACCTTCTTCAATTATGAATAATAAGACTACTTTGAACTATTATCTAACCGACAGTAATAAATTCCACGAATGAAAAAAAAATCTCATCAAACCCTAAAAAAAAGAAAAAAAAGAAAACGCCACCGGAAAACTAGTGGTTGCGGAGAATTCTAGCAAGCACTGGTTATAGAAACGTCGTAATTTTTGTAAAAGTATTGATTTTTTCCGAACAATTATTCGATACTCGATTTTTCAAGGCGTATATATACATACAGATCAGGACTTTCAGGCGGTATAATTTTACGTAATCAAGAGAAAGAGAAGCAGTTCTGACATTTACGCTTTAGAAAGTGCGATACGCGCATGCACGTCTTTTCGACTTTAATCAACAATCTGTCATTTACATATTTGCTTGTTTTTTTTTCCTAATTATCTTCGGCGCTTATTGTTTTGAAATTTTCATTGAATTTTTTTTTCAGTTTTTCTGTTTCGGGATATTTTTTAATCTCGTATTGTAATCGAGATTTGACGCCAGGTGTAAAAGAAGAGAGAAGGTCGTTGACACTAGTGTCGGCGAAATTTCCTTTCTCCGGCGAAACTTTGCTGCCGGTATGGCAGCGAAACTTTGCGACGTAAAGTTCGTCGCGTTCGATAGCTCTCATAAAATCGTGATTTTCTAAATACACGTATAGAAATTATACACACGGATATTGAATCGTAGGTGCGAAACGAAATCTATCAAGTTTAGTTCGTCTGTAATTGTAAAATCACCGGACTGAGAAAATCTACACGTATAGGAAACTCCGATACAACTTTCACCTTCTCCTTTAAAGCCTTTATTTTTATTTTTTTTTTATTTTTTTCATTGATAAAAAATAACTCGTAGAACAACGCGTATTACGCGTTTTACGATAATAAGCGTTGCACGCTAATGTCGATGGAATTTTAGCAAACGTTTCGCAGACGGATCAAAAAAGTATTGTTGGAGCAACCATACTATGCTTGTATCAACCGTATAAATAGTTGTGTCAACCAGAAGTATGGTTGTGACAACTATACCATGCTTAAAAAACTTTAGAATTTATTTTGTAATCTCCACACGAATACAATTACAATTAATCGTTAAAATTATATTGTTATAAAATTCATTAAAAAAAAAAAATTCAATAAAAAAAATGTAAAAAAAATTCACATATCGAGTTATCATTCAAAACAAAAGTTTGTTTTGATGAACTGAATGCAATTAAATATGACGTGTGTGTTATTAAAAAAAAAAAAAAACTGATTATACATTAATACTCACATGCAGAGACCACAAACGCGAGTATCGTTACGCTTGCTAGCAGCACTTTCATGGTTCCGTGATTGGTTGTTTATTCTCGTAAAAATGTGTCGGTAATTCTTGTGATTTTTAAAATGAAAAAGCCAATCTATTTGGGCGCTCTTTAATAAAAGGCGTCTCTTCGCGGGAAGGACTGCTGCGAAGACAGTCGACCACGGGGTATACTCTGTCATCCCCCACTTTTCATCCAGAACTATTCCCCACTTACGCCAAGTTTGAAACGCCATGGTATTGTCGGTGCACGTATGTCACAACTGCTATCTGCCTGTGTGTATGTGTGCGGGTGTTTGACATGGACAATTTTCAGAATTTTACACTTGATGGCCATCAATGTTTGCTGGTCAAAAAATCGTCCTTCGCCACGCTGATCCATTATTCATGATTTTCTTTTCGTTTCTGCCCTTTTAATGCTTCTTATCTCTCGGATAGTAAACGAGATACATTTCGAAAATGTTAAGAGAAGTTTTATTCGTCGCATAATTATTCTCACGATGATGGTAAAAAAAAATCTTAACAATTACCAAAAACATTTCAAAAACGAATTTAATTAAATTGCTATATTATAATTCTGTTACAATTTTTATTTAAAGATAAAACTTGAAAATATTAAATTATATTAATCAATTAATGTATATAACAGAATATGAAAAAAATTACAATTAATACTCACCCTTTCTTCATTCTGTCGGTCCTGGATGGTATTTGCACGATAATTACTCTGACGTTTCATGAAAAGCAAATTCCTATTACAATAATAATGTCGAAACAATTTTACATTTTGGGATAAGAAAGAATTGTCATATTAATTTCACAATTGGGTTCTAAAATTTGGTCGTTCTTTTTCTTTCCGGCAAATGCAGCCTCCGAATTTTTCTTTTCTGTGTATTGTTTGCCAAAAACACACACTCACGCACCGATATATGTATATATATTTGTAAGTTAAGTTTGATATTAAATTTGTACTTGTATATAAATATATATATATATATATATATGTGTGTGTGTGTGTATTTGTGTGAATGTGAGTAGTTTTTAAACTGTTAATTCTTGCCATTAAACAAACACTAGCATATATATATATAATTGTTTTTTTTTTGCTTTGAATATACTAAGCTAAGAATTTCAGTCGAAATTCCTGAATTAATTTTCTACCACTTATGGATAAAAATAGCGTGCATATATTAAATTCATGCATTCAAATACTCGCGGTTTCAGTAATAGCGGCAGATGATATATATAACTTGAATAAATTCTGACAAATACCCATTCTGTAATCTCATCCCTTCCTGCGTTAAAGTCATAAATAAGACCTTATATGATCTTTTTATTTTTCTGGATTATCATGCGTATTTCATGCACTCGGCTCTTTTGTATAGTTTATTTTTTGCGTAGCAAACAATGATTTTCGCATGCGCAATCATTATTATACCAAGTTTACAAATGCAATTTTCTCCTTACTATATATACATGTATTACGTAAAATCATTTCTTTTTTTTTTTAATAAAATGCAGTAATTTCCTGTCGCATCACTTGAATTTGCACATAGCAATGAACATCCCCAGGATGTTTTAGAATGTCTCTAGATTATTTAGACATTCTGGAGACATTCTAAGACATTCATTCTATGTAGGAATTTCAGTACAATCAAAACGAAAATTTATTTCAAAAATGTGACATATTTGCGATCAAAAATTCCTCAAAATATTGGCTTGGGGTTAAAATTCTCTTATACAATTTAATTATAGAAATCTTCACTTCAGGTGTATTTTATATTAAATTTAATTATACTAAATTCATGTATACACAATGTGAAGTGGTAGAAGTGAGATCGTTACTTTCATTAAAAATTGTACTTTGTAATGTCTATAAAATGTCTATAATTATGCTGTAAAGTCTTAGATACACACATGCCACATTAAATGCTCCTATAGAACTTATAAAATACTATGTTTATGAACTCTTTTTGAACTATAAAATCCTTTAAAAAATCATTTTTTTAATTAAAAAAATTTGTTAATTTATAGAAAAAAATCAAATTTCTTGCTAATGAACATATTATTTGAAATACGAATAATTACAAATTTCGATTCTCTAGATATGAGGAGATAAATTTAACATTGTCTGTTCACGCCCAACATTCAGTTTTTTTCGTAAATGTAACGAGCCATCGAAATGTGAAAACACACTTTACTTTTTGTATTTTATTACAATGTCGATTCAGTTCACTTTCATCTCCTTACCACAGATTATTCTACTTTTATTTCGATTTTCTAACTTAGGTATTGCACAGGATCGCATATATTTAATCACGTTTTTTGACACCTTCTAAAGGGCATTTATAGTGTCGTGGAAAATTTTTAATTCACTTTCACTCTTTCACTTGGACGCCATCTCACTCTATTATTTGATTTCTTCATTTCTCCGCAGCCTTTGTTCGTCTCATATAAAAAATCTGTCTGAAGGTAGGAGCTAAGGCTATTAAGATCATTAGACGCCTTTGACTTGCCAGACAATGCGTTAACGATGTAATTTACATTTTAAATCATTCGAAAGCAAAATCTTTACCGACTTTCAACGAATGCCTATGAGTCGTTATTTGATTCTTTGTGTCAATTTTAAAAATACAGTCATTGGTATTATTTTAATATGAGGTTAGGAAGTTGTCATGGTCAAACTTTTTCAGCGCTATTAAAAATATCATGAAATTTAATGTACTGTACATTAATTTTCTCAATAGAGTATATTTATATATTACGTATATATAGATATACAGTATGAAGAATTAATGATGTCAAAAAAACTAAATGAATTTAGTCAAAAACTAAATACACGTGTTATTGATGTAAAAATGAATGTAAAAGAAATAAACATGACACTTGAATTAAAGTCTATTTTGATGGACCAAAACTATATAATGTTCCACTTTTTAACGTGTATATACACATGAATATGATTCACATTTCTTCAACATAACGTAATGATGCCGTAACTATAATATGCGTAAATAAATGTAATAATTTAATGAATTAATTATTATATATTTTTGTTCGAATATTCATCCAAATCATTTGAATCACATTCCACTTTCATTTTCGTAACAACATTTTATTAACGTTTACTTACTTTTAACACCTCTTGATAATTTGTGTCATCAATTTCGAAAATATTTCCATGATGATAGATGTGAACAATATCCCACAATTGGTGGAAAATGTAATATTTTATATAATTTGAACCGATGAATCAAGTCATGCATTAAAAGTTGAATCGATCACTACTATTTAATTACAAGAATTATGTTTAGGCGATCGCAATAATTATTTATTTATTTATTAATTGAAAATCATGTAAAATTGAGTTCTTTATTCTTTACCTTACTTATAAAAATAATTTGTCCCCAAGAAGTTTTCATCTTATTCTAAATAATTTTTACTGGATTTTTTTGGACATTGTGTATGTTCTTTGTTGAATCACCCTTACAGAACCCAAATTTTCAAAAAAATGTTTGATTCTTCTATTTACATACTTTTATTATTGCAAAGCTCCGTCGGTCTTATCACAATCAATAAATTCATTTTGGATTTCTGACGCAATGTCCAGAATCAGTGAAACTCAATAAAAAAAAAAAAAAATGTAATTCACTACAAAGTCACTACGTCAATAGAATTGATGTAGTGAATTTGGAAAATTTGTGTGTGGACTATGACCCAATACATAATAAGCGTATTTTCGTTCCTTCTTTTATTATACTACACTGCACTAATACATATATAAATTAGTGTAGTGCATTTAGTTCTTAAGATACCAAAAATAAAAATAAATAATAAAAGTACACAAATAAAATCATTCTTTGCATAAATAATAAGTGTATTTTGTTTTGGTGAGATAAATCCTTGAATCCATATATATATAGCGTGATGTTGTATTATTTCGATGCAAATTCTGGATGGATTCTCGATGGATTCTCGATGGATTCTCATTGGATTCTCGTTGGATTCTCATTGCGGATTGGCCTATATATATACTATTTTGCATATGTCGAATCAATTATTGACGATTTCAGCTATTCGATTACTTACACTTTCGAAAGTCGAATATCTACACACTTCTGCACAGGAGATTTCAAAGATCAAACGAGTTTGCGGTCAAAAGAGAGTAGTGATTGCGTAATGTTATTCCACTAATCATGATTCGGAAATACTCATAATACATGCCGATTTAAGAATAAGCGAATGCGTAATCTCACGGATTATACAATATATTTACAAATATATAAGCCAGCCACTAAACACACACACACACACACACACACACACGCACGCACACACACGCACAAGCACATATGTATCCTTTTTAAATAATTTAGTAACTGCATTGTTCGTAACAAACTTTAAATAATGGTAGGAATGAATTTTTGATATCGTCAATTTTGAAATATTTCTGACATTTTTGAAATTTATATAAATTTTAATTATACGCGGATTTTTAGTATATCAGTTGATGTAATGTTACAAGTATTGCGTGTGCGATATAATACCTTTAATATTTGCGTAAATATATATATGAGTATACGAGTATTTAAATTCCGATTCTTTTTAAATTCTGATGATTTTATTAAATTTAAAATTCAAAATTCAAAATTCACAAATACCGACGCAAACAATTTGTAAAATCTGTCATGTACTTTATTAACATCCTTTTTAAATTCTGAAATTTTTCTATCATATAGTCTATAGTAATGTATTATATCCTGTCGAAAAGAAATTATTTATTAACAAAATATTAATTTTTATAAAAAATGTATCAAAGCAATTATATACTATGACATGCAAATATTTTAGACTACCCGGTATTTATAT
>JAPYZR010001337.1:0-22299 GCA_030522945.1 Trichopria nigra | reverse complement strand
TGCCCTTGCATAAGCGCATGCTAATGGAGTCAGCTCCGGAAGAAGATCATCCACCTGGCATAGTTTGGCATTGACTTTATCCAAAGGAGTACCGACTGCTGCACCAGCTGGACTGACGTGTTTAAAGGAAGTAGCTGCAGGCAAGCCTATGGCATCTTTCAACTCTTTCACCAGTTGATAAGCATTAAGAGCATCACACAGGTTGATGAATCCTGGAGAACCATTGAGGACGGTTATGGGCAACTTGTCCTGGGTCGTGAAAACTTGAGCAGGTGCTTGATGCGGATTCATTCCGTAACGAAGCTTCATATGACTTTGCGGTCCATATGCTTTGCGGAAGTAGTCGGAAATCGCTTCGTCGTATTCCGCTGTATGCGTGAAAGCTTTCAGACATAACGACTGCCTGCAATTAAATTATGTGCGTTATTAACATTGTTAATGTTAATGTTTAAAGACATTTTTTTATTCTTTATTACTTCAGTAATCTGACCAGAGCTGTATTCAGTATTCATCGCGAATATAAAAAATTGATAAATGATTATGATTTACCTTGTACTTAGAGTTACTTGTTTATCTTCAGAATTTTGTAATTCCCAAATGACTTTATCATAATCCTTTGGGTCGCAAATAACCGAGACTCTTTCGTGGTTCTTTGCTGCAGCTCTAAGAAGAGTTACTCCACCAATATCGACCAATTCAACAGCATCTTGTGCGCTTACACAACCATGAACAGCATTTTTGATAAATGGATAAAGATTACAAACAACAATCTGAATTAAATTATAGTTTTGCTTCTTGATGTCCTCTTGATCGGATTTCGTTAGCCTGGCCAAAATGCCTGAAATATAACATTATTTTTAAAATTCTCACCATAATAAAATAATTTTTAACAACTTAAAAATTATTTTAGTAAAAGTAGAAATATTACCAGCATGAACTGCGGGATGTAGCGTCTTGACTCGTCCACCTAGCATCTCTGGGGCACCAGTAAGATCAGAGACTTCTTGTACTGGAAGTCCTGCATTTTGGAGTGCTTTTGCTGTGCCTCCAGATGCGATTAATTTAAATTTCAGTTCATGGAGTTTCGTCGCAAAAGATTCGAGATTCGTCTTATCAGAGACACTCAGCAGTGCTGTAAATGAATTTTAATTATTAGCAGAAAATATGAAACTATGTTTAAAATGTTCCAATATTAATAAATTGCATTTTTCATTGTAAATTTTGTTTATAATTGAATAATGCATAAATATTTACCAGAATGCATTATAAAATAAGAGATTTCTTAAATTGTTAATAATAATTCTAAAAATAATGAATCCTTCAAATGTAGGAAAGCGGAAAATAAAAATTAATTGTTTTGTATATTGACTATGGTCATAAGGTACCATCATCGGTTCACATATTGGCCTTTCATTAATCATTTAAACGTTAAAACGTAATAATTAAAAAACAAGAAAAGTTAAAACTAATAAAATGATTTGTAATTAAAAATATGCCATAGCCTGAGCTAGCTATATCGGAGCAAAACTTGATTGAAAACGTGGCATAAAGTTAGTTCTATACCTTGCTTTCGTTCATTCGATAATTATTAATACAAATAAAGAATATTTTTTTATCGTTTTAATGCTTATAGATGCATTCATAAAAGTGAAATTTAAATTCTTCGAATTCTTGGTTTTATAAATTCAAATTTTTAAACACCGGCAAAGAATGGTTATGTTCGCAATAGAAACATTTACTTAAATCTTTTAAAAATTCGAACACTCACCATATCTTTCTTCCGACATGTTGCTTGTGTTTTCCGCTGATAATAATAAGAAAACAGCCTCGATAAACAAACAGTTTGGTCTTGCAACAAGACCAAGTTAAAAACTATAGAAAGCGTTCGATTTCTGGTATCGGACTATATTCGACCGGCTAATTCGCAGAACACGTGGTTTTCTTAAGAAGGGAGTGCGCGCTATATTTTTGTATATGATGCTCTTCCCCCGCTCTTTCGCACCCGCCAACAATGAAGCTATTCGAAGCTATATGTATATCAAAAATTATAATCCAAACGATCCAAACGTTAGAGGTCAATTCGGTCAATTCTAATGTCTAATCGGTCTAATCGTCTTATTTACTCACCGTGGTAATTGTATATATAGAATGGTTATTACCAAATTTAAAATTATTTAAACCGCATTTTCAAAATTTGGGCTCTGGTATACATTCAATATAGCAATGCTACCAATGCGACAATATACGGATGGAAATTTAATGTGAAAAATACAAATAAAGAAAAACAAAATTCTAAACGTTCTAAAGTATATAGAACAATTATACCGATCTAACCTCAAAACAGAAAAAGTATGATAAAAAAGGTTTGAAACGTTTTTTCAAAATTCGAGCTTTGGAATAAGGGTGATTTTATACAATCCTCAAAAAAATATATCGCTGAAATTGGTTTAAAATTATTCGACATAAATTATATTTTTATTCCTGCAATATTAGAGAATGTAATTTATTTCTAATCTCCTTTAATTTTGAATCAATGTCACCGCGATATTATCTATTGGGTATTGTATATATATGTTATATTATGCCTTTTCTTTTTTTGAGTTTAGGTCGGTAACGGTATCAGTTACCGACCGAGCTTCTCAACAATAAAATTATAAATAACAATAAGTTATTAAAACATTTTTTTTTTCGGACTTTGGAAATATCATATATATGTATAATCCCTAAAAAACTATCAGTGACATTGCGGTTCAAAATTAAATGATGAATCTTTTTTATATTTATATACTTCGCTTATAATTGTTCTGACGAGGTAAAGTCGGTAACTGTTCTACTGTAGAACCCCCGTAATTTTGTTGAGGAATTTCATATATAATATGTATATATATAATAATAATAATCATGCACCCCTACCATAAAAAACAAATGTTTAGAAAACGATTTAATCCTTTTTTTATATATTATTGATACCATGTAACAGGCACTTATATTTATTAAAACATGAAGTATATTTTTATTATTGACGGAAAATTTTTCAATACGACGAGGCGGTCAACAATAATCGGAATGGATTATTTTACAGTAAACAGACATGCGCGTTTCGTTCTTGTTCTCCCTCGTTGCCTATCTGTTGGTTCCTCCGCATATATATTACATATATATATACATACTGCAGGCGAAAGGGGCGAAAGCTGACAGGTTGATTCGTCGTATACTGTACGCGCCTGTCATACTTTCGTCTTTATCGATTCACATTTTTATCGCATCAATCGTAAAAATTCCCGCGTCTCTCTTCCTCAACAAATACAAGTCAGACATGGAACAACGACAAAGGGGACAAAGGATATTAGGGCGCCAGATCGCAGAACTTGCCTAAATGCAACTTTATTTTACCACAGAGGAATTGGGACGAATTCAAAAAATCAATCACGGGTTCACAGTCGACCGAGTTTGTGGTAAAAAGGGATGGAATTTTCGAATTGAATGGTGAGAAATGGTGATCAGTTTCTGATTGATGCGACGCTTCTTCAATTTTTATTTGTTTTATTTTTTTTTTTAATTGTGCTACTTTTCTGTCTCAGGGCCTTTTAAATCGGGCAGTAGGTAAAGACGAAGATGGACGTTTGACAAACGTCTTCCAGTGTCTTTTTGGCAACATTCATCGAGTCGTTACAGGTTTTGCTGGAAAGATGGAAACTGTATCCGAGTCTGAGCACATCGAGAGGCTGGCAAAGGAAGCTGAAGCACTAAAAATTCGACTGGAGGATGAACGTCAAAAACTTAACGATGTCACATGTAAATATTGTTTGTTTTTATTTTGATATTTATATATCTTTTAAAAATTTAATTTCACTACTATTATATGATAATATTTAATGGTACAGCATCATATTTGTATCATCTAAATCATCCAAACAAAAAATGTTTAAATTATAAACTGTCTGTAGTTCTATTTTTTGCAAAGAAGCATAAAAAGAAAAACTTACTTTCTACTTACAGTTAGCGTCAATTTTTCTATGGTTTATTATGCAGCCCAGATTTAAAATATAAATTTTAAAAGTATTAGGAGTAAAGTTAGGCTGATAGCATTAAGATTTCAACTTAAAGTGCCTGAAAAATAAATACATTTATTTTGAATTACAGTGGCATCAATAGCAGATCGACTTGAGCCAATCACTTGCATCAATGTAAAAGCTCGACGAATTCTTAAAGGACATCAGGCAAAAGTACTCTGTTCAGATTGGTCTCCGGATAAACGTCACATCGTTTCATCTTCTCAGGTATATTCCTGCAATAAAAAAATAATTTCAAGTCCATGATTTTATGTTCTTTCAGTTACTTTTTCTGTAAACAGTGAATGTTTTATAAATAATTTTCATGGCATTATTTTAGGATGGCAAAATGATAATCTGGGATGCCTTTACAACAAACAAAGAACATGCAGTCACTATGCCGACAACTTGGGTGATAGCTTGTGCATATGCTCCAAGTGGAAATCTTGTTGCCTGCGGGTAATTTAAAATTTATAACTTTATAAACAAACATTTTATTGCAAAAAATTCTTAAATAAAAATTTAAGATTCCATTTATGTTTCTTATTGCAGCGGTTTGGATAACAAAGTTACCGTTTATCCTCTGAGTTTAGAAGATGACGTATCAACAAAGAAAAAGACTGTTGGTACTCACACTTCATACATGTCTTGTTGCGCTTTCCCAAACAGCGATCAACAAGTCTTAACTGGAAGCGGAGATAGTACATGTGCTTTGTGGGATGTAGAAAGTGGTCAATTACTTCAAAATTTCCATGGACATTCGGACAGCGTAATGTCCATAGACTTAGCACCGAGCGAAACAGGAAACACCTTTGTCTCAGGCAGCTGTGACAAACTCGTCTTTATCTGGGACATGAGAAGTGGTCAGTGTGTACAGAGTTTCGAGGGTCATGAGTCGGATGTGAATTCGGTACGTATTACTATATTTATAAAAGCGTTATATTTGTTAATTGCACAAACTACTGTGCATAAAAAATAAATGATGGTGTGTAATGAATAGATGAAGAAAAAATATATATTTAAATATATATTTAAGGTCCGTTTCCACCCAAGTGGAGATGCGGTTGCAACTGGCTCGGACGATGCGACCTGTCGTCTTTTTGACTTACGTGCCGACAAAGAAGTCGCGGTTTATGCAAAGGAAAGTATAATTTTTGGCGCAAACGCTGTCGACCTGAGTATTAGCGGCCGCCTCTTATTTGCCGGCTATAATGATTATACGGTAAACGTGTGGGACACGTTAAAATGCCAAAGAGTTGTGCTTTTATCCGGCCATGAAAACCGAGTTTCGTGCCTGCGCGTTTCTCCGGATGGAACCGCGTTATCGACGGGAAGTTGGGACACGACACTGCGAGTTTGGGCATAAATTCTTATATATAACCTCGAAGAGGAACGCACAAGAAAGAAAAAAAAATGTTATCGCATTAAAATAAGCTTTCATTAAAAAAAGTTCTCATTGGTCACAAAATTTAAAAAAATGCAATAATCGTTAAACAAAATTCTACAGTGTCGGGTCAAATATACGGATTAATTATCCCTCGACTTCCAATCAACACATAACATGAAAGTTCACAGAGAGTTGTATCAAAAATTCCTTAAACTTAAGTAATTTTGAATTCATTTCTGAATACCGTGTATGAAGTTAAAACCTGACATTTAGAAAATTTTTTGTGCTCATTGGGTTGAGAGATATAGTAATTCAGTAAATCGACAGGACATGGATGTTAATGTATATCAGAAAAGTTGTTCATCGATATTATTTGGTTAATTGTTATATAGCCATCGACATAAAAAAAAAACGTAGAGCGTTTGATGCTATAGCCCATGTAGGCTGTACGACTGTACCTTAATGCAACGGGTAATATGCAATGTGTAATGTTCTAGTCAGTGAAAGCAACCAGAATAAAACGTAGGGCTGGACCTAAATTAGAGACTGTATTATAAAGATGTGGAGTTTGTGAAAATTTCAGTGGTGAAATTTGAAACTTAGGTGAATTTGATTTGACAATCCTGTAAAAAGAAACTATTGAAGTATTGTTCGAGTTTTCGATAAGAACTTAAATGTTGATATTCTAATTTTTCAAGTAGAATTCACAGATTCAAAAATCATAATCGTAAAATATAATTGTATTAAATGTTAATAATTTTTAATATTTCTACAATAATAGTCTACAAGAGTAATTTAAAAAGTATCTTAATTCAATAGTACTTTTTTACAGAATCGTACAGATTGTGTATTTCACCTATGTACCAAAACAATTCGCATTGTGTTCAACTGCCGATACGACTTATTGTCGAATAGTAATTCTGTCTAAATCGATAGTTAAATTCCTTGAAAGTTTTTGCTACATTATATCACGGAATCTTTTATGAATGGAAATTTTTAGCAAAATTTTGCCATTCTTACATTTTGATGATAATTTCCTTGTATTGTGTATAAAAATAGATTGTTATTTATTCTAAAAGTTAATTTAATATATTTAAAAGATTTATTTATGTTGTAAAAGTCCCTTACAAAAGTTAATTTGTATGTACAGAAGAATTTACTTTATGTCTATATAGGTATAGGTCTGTGATCGATGTATACCATGATTTTATTTGTTGTTTTTTACTATTTTCTCTTTTATGAATAGGAAGCGAAAAATGTTAAAGTATATTTTAAGTTATTTGTTGTTACAGAAGCTATATGCACTTTTTTAAATAAATGTATTCGATCAAATTATACTAAACTATATGTTTCAGTTTATTGTATATGTTTCATTATAGCCCTATAATTTTGCAGTATTTCAAAATCGGAGTAAATCGTGAGAAACAAACAAAATTAATAAATGTTTTTATTTCAATCTATGTACTTTGATCAACATCAAATGTACTATTAAATAATGTTTATTCTTCTTTCTTTATTTCACAAAGTAAGTTACTAAAAAATAGAACAAAAGAAGCTTTATAAGTTTTTGATAGAAAATGTGGATTATGAGACAAAATGAAACGAAAGAGCGGTAGGAGAAAAATATATGTACATTTTGTATAAATGTCTCCAGAGCTTCTAAACCGTGAGATGATTCATAAGTTCAATAGATCTTATCAAAGTAGACATTTTATACTTTTAAAAGTAAATGTTTATAGTAAAATTAAGTTTATTAATTATTGAGGAACAATAATAAAACTGAAAATGACCTTAAATAACCTTTTAAAACTGAAAAGTGAATATTCTACTGATGTTGCCAGGCAAATACAGAATTTCCAATATAACATCCGACCATTATTAAGTATTGCAAATTGATAACCACCTATGAGCAATTGACATCCGCGAATATAATTAACTTCCTTTATAATTTCCTTTAGTCAAGTGAAAGTTAAATCATCGTCGATTGCAACAAGCAAAAAAATTGTCGAAGCGAAACGTCATTTTTTATAATGCATGGAATAAAAGCGTTTGAAACTTTTTATTTTTTAAATAAAGATTGTACTTCTATAATGCATAAAAAAAACATTGCAATCAATACTGCTTTCATAAATATTGTAAAAACTATACAACAATTTTATTTTCGAAGAAATTACGTGTTTACATTCCAATTATTATAATAGTTATTATTTTATTTTACTGCAATACTTTTAATCAATAAGCATATGTGCTTAAAACAGACATTTTTTACAGGCAATATAACACAATATCCTACTACCACTTGTAAACATTTCAGCTTTAAACGTCAAGTTTTAGTATATTTTTGTGGTACAAATAAAAAAATAACATTACCTTCAAACCCTACAATAAAATTGGAATGTTTAAAATACCTAAATTTAACTTTGAAGATTTCAGACAGTTACAATAGTACTCCAAAATTTCAGTTCATCATACCCCTGCAGTTTCAAGGTTGTATATCAACAAAATATTTATATGATCATTCTTGAAAGTAATAATAAAATCAATGAAAGTCCTCATCAAAACTTTTGCCGAAGGGAACCACAAGCCAAAACATTATATCTGCATGTATATTTTGTTGATTTTCTCAAAAAGCGCTTAATCAATTTCGATAAAATTTATATGAGACCACCTCTGAAGTTTGACCTACCAAACAAAGAATGAATCAACGAAATTTGTTTGAAGTCGGTTAATAAAATAAAAAGTAAGTCACCGGGCAAATTTTAAAAACAATTTGTAAATATTTTAAAATCAAAATAATAATACAGCCCTATTGGCGACATCAATGCGAATTGATGGAGACATTTCGAATTGCAGTGGACCTTGCAATAATGTATATATTTATTCCTGCAAATTTTTAATTACTGGTATTAGCATAATAGTACGCGATTCGAGTACAATGCGTCGTTAAAAGAAATACTTTGAGATCAGCGATGCATGATGAAAATTCATTGAAAAGCAATAAGCGATCGAGAGGTACTATGTACTACTACGTCGTGATAGGCCGAAGAGAAGCGATAGTCGCGAATCGAACCCGCGAGCGTTCGCCCGAGGCCACTTATTATTTATTATACAGATAGTCATTCGTCGTAACGGCCTCGACTCACTTTCGCGCCCAGCTGTGCAGAAAAAGCTGCGACGGACAACATTGTAACAAACAAAAAAAACACACACACACACACAACTATGATAAAGTCACACTAGAAGTTTATTGGAACACGCGTCGTCAACGTCTGTACAATGTACTTATACACGGTACTTATTAATCGAACTAAAATACATAGAAGTCAATGCAACGATTCGTGTCGTAAACGATCATATATACATATATACGTACTCTCTAACTTTAATCTCTTACTCTTATGCTTACGACGATATATATATACGTATTGGACATGAGATATACACCGGTAAAGCGCTCTACGCCACTTTGGGACTTTGAGGTTATATTAGCACTCGTCTTGTATACATGCACAGTGACATAACCTCAAAATCCGACGTTTCCCGTCCTCTTCCCGCTCGCACTTGTCGATGGGTTGCGTTCTCGTTATATCGTCGCCAGAATCGCAAAAACCTGGCCAAAAATCGAAAAATCAACTTTCTTATTTTCATCCAAGAAATATCGCAATAAATTTAGGGATCATCCGAGCAACAATCTGTAAAAGGAAATTTTTGTTTACGTACTCCTGCGCGATTAGTTAGTCCCAAATTTGACTCAAAAACACTTATTTTAATTTCGCGAAATGGAAAATCATTCTAAGGGTATATACTGTATGATTTTATATATATATATAAAGCCATAATTATGCATATATATGTTCATAAGATAGTATAAATAAACAACAAAAGTAATTTTATATTTTATGTCGCCGTGGTTTATGTAGATACTAAATTTAAAAAAGTTCCATCGCATACCGCTTTAATTCTTATTGGATTTTGTTCATTACATCGATGTTTAAAACATAACAAATTAGCTACGCTTTAAATTTAAAAACAGTTTTTTTAGATCGGCATTGCAATCCCCCCGTGCATCTGAAACTACTGATAATCCGTTTTTCTTAACTGGTATTGAAAAATATTAATTCGGAAAATAAACATTGCTGTCCAAGGTTCGAATTTGTGGCGGCTATCGACATCTGTCAATAATTTTCGGCACCGTGAATGGTCTTTCCGTAATCGGCGCGCCGGGCGTTTGTTTACAGAACGCTACATACGGCCTAGATCGGCTAGATCACAGATTTGACCGTTCACGGGGCCCATCGTGTTGTGTATGTTGTGAGGTATATATTTGTTTGTTTATGTATTGTCCTGTGAGGGATGATATAAACCTTGCTACTTGACCGTAACGGTATAGAAGCAAGTAAAACTGACCTATGTCTATGTCTATATCTTTCTTTTATATTGTATTAATAACTTATTTATGAAAAAATGTTTTACTAATTTTCATAAATAAAAATGTCCATATTATAATTTTTTCGTCAGTTGTGAACAAATGAAAAACAATAATTACAGTAACAATAATAATTGTAATACAAACAACAGTAATAATAACAATAATAATGACTAGAAAGATGAACTTTTTCTGAATAATTAACAGATTTATTCACTTTTCATGTTCGCGTTCAAAAATGGTATAACAAAAATGATGTAATAATAATTTGTAACTATATCAATATTATAACCTGCAATCTGCAATGCAGAGTAATTAAGTTAAAGCAAATAAAAATAAACAAAATATATAAAAACCAATAATTTTTAACAATTTTTTAAATAGAATTATATATTTTTTATATACGTCATGCAAACTATTTGAAATTCTTCAAAACTTAATAAAGTTATAATGGCTATAAGGTGAAATATGTTTTCCAACTTCAATCTCAGTAAAACCTTTACAGCGGATGAATTAGCGTATTCGACACAATAAATGAGTCTTAGATCAACAGGGAATTTAGAAGCCGCGAAAGTATAGTGAAAGACGTGTCATCAACAAGCCCAACAAGAGCTGGTAAATATGTTACTGCTTTCCAGTCAAAAAATGGAAGAAGCATTTACTCCTGATGAAGCTCTTTCGTTATTGCTCGAGTCAAAGATTTCAAAACGAGCATACCAAACAACAAGAAATGAGGAAAAAAAGAAGCATTGTAAATTGTTTACTTCATATAAACGTATAAAATAGGACAAACAAATTTACTATCCGCCAGACTTTTATGTGAATATATAAGTGAGACTAGCGCTGAAGTCAAATTACAAGTTATACTTGATAAGACAGTAGCACGTATACTAAATGCTACTTCAGGATGACGTTATTCGTAATGTAAGTCCAGCGCATGTAAAAAATGTAAAATTGTATTGCCAATGGGGAGGTGACGGAAGCTCTGGTCAGAGCGTGTATAAGCAGAAGTTTTCGGAAGATGGAAAGTCCGACGAAAGTGTTTTCTTCACTTCATTTGTGCCGATAAAGCTCGTAAGCGAAATGGAAAGATAGAAATTGTTATATGGCAAAATCCAAGACCATCTTCACCGAGATTTTGTAGGCCAATATGACAATTTTTACATGAAAATCTCCAAACGACAATGGCTGAAGTTACAAACATTGAAAAACAAATACAACAACTAGAACCTTATCAAACATCGATAGATGAAAAGCCAATATTTGTAACGTATAGCATGGCATTTGCGATGATAGATGGCAAAGTTTGCAATGCAATAAGTGCGGTACAACATCAGCACAGCGTTGCTTCTTGTGCAATGCTACTTCCAAACAATTTAACGATATTGATAACGCTTTTTTGAATGCTATTTACGTATCTCTTATAAAATTGAAATAGAACAGTGGCAACGAAGTAGAGTGAAAAAAGAAGCGAAAGAAGAGACAAAAGCAAAGGCGAAGGAAATTAATGAAAAAATTAACAAAAAGAAGCGAGACGTGCAACAACAGATTTGGAAGTTCCAATGACGGAAATACAGCTCGGCGTTTCTTCGAAAATTCAGCTGTATCTGCGAAAATAACAGGCGTGCTGAATCATTAATCCATCGCTTTCACTTATTTCACATTATTTTGCAAGCAATATCGAGCCGTTATGACGTTGATGTTGAGAAGTTCAATGAATATTGCTTGAATACTGCAAGATTATATGTCGAATTTTATTCATGGTACCACATGCCGACATCGGTTCACAAAATACTGATCCATGGAGCGATTATTATCAACCACGCATTACTACCACTTGGACAACTTTCAGAAGCCGCACAGGAGTCCCGGAATAAAATTGTTAAACGATATTATCAGGATTTTTCTCGAAAATGCTTCAGGAAAGCAAATGTGGAAGATGTCTTCAACCGACTAATGGTTACTTCGGATCCACTAATTTCTAGCATTCGGAAACTACCCCAAAAACCTCTTAAAACATTAGGCTTTGAAGTTGTTCAGTTGTTACAACCGCCGAAAATAAGTGAGAATGAAGTTTCATTCGATACCTCGAATGTATCCGACGAAGAAGAAAATTACTTCTGTTATTAGAAAGAATAAAAGTAATTCTGTAATGTATAAATTTCATAATTATTTTATATCCATAATTCTACCCTTTAATCAACAAAAAAGTAATATGCAGAAAGGTATGTTTGAGACACTTTTGCATTTAATTCACTATTTTTTCTGCATTTTATTTGTTCTCCATTTTGAATTTCGAAAACCTCCGAGTAAAATTTTTTAATGCTTTAAACTTAGGTTTACTATTTATGGCCAGGTTTTTGCGATTCTGCCCCACTGTGCGTCGTTATCTTTCGCCGAAGAAATACTGGTGCTGCCCACAGTTCGGACGGATCTTATTTGCACTTTCTTCGCACTTTCGATATTACATCGCGACTCTGCTTCCATATGTAGCGTTCTATATAATGAAGGTTCTATATAATAAGCTTACACAAAATTTATCTCATAACGAAATCTCTCGAGTTTATATATATATAATTTATAATGGTTTTCTTCAAATTTTCAGCCAAGAAACGTATTTCCACGAATCTTGAGCAATTACCGGATATCGCCAAAACACCCACAGGCCGTAATATTACGATTTGTTCGTTATAATATGAGTAATAAAGCAGTCGAAACTTTCGATATTGTGAACATATTTATGTTTTGCTGGTTATTCGTCGAGACGATGTTCCGATAAAGAACGGGCATGCCTTCCATTTATATGCTACCAATGCTATTTTTCTTCTCGACGAGGAAATTGTTTACTCGATCCGACAGCGCCGAGTGCGTATTCATATAAAAGATAAAATATATTTATCGAATATTTATCTATTTATATCGAGTGCACGTAGTATGTACAAATAAAAATCACGACTGCATCGAAGCAGCGGAAGCGCACCTTTTACTTTTTATATTCTATGTACTTTCTTCGCGTTGAAGCTAATGCTACTTATTGGCTCGTTATAGACGAATTACGACTCTAGGATGAGGCGTACTGTATAATTACTCGTTCGTTGAATATTAACTCGCCGACTTATTGGTTCAGCAGTTAGCATTTACTTAATGGGCAAGGTGTGACTTTGAATTTGGCCAGAACGTTGTCGGTTACTCGCGTGACGTCTTATCCGACTCCGATTACAAAGTGCGACGCGGAATCTCGATTTCATGGCACGAATTAACATTTCGTTATCTGCTACTCGTCTCCATTTTTTCGACATCACCCAATTCGCAATGTGAGTATATATGCATTATGAAATTGATCGTTCTTTACATCGATAAATCGTCGACCGTGCTGCATCGCGTGTATACTTAACTTTCGAAAAATACCAAGTAGTCGCTTGGTATACGCTTAAAATGTATAGCGAACAAAATGGAATGCGAAAATAACATTTCTACAGAATACTTTCTCGATGTGAAAGAATAATAATAATAGTTTTAAAAGATTTTTTTTTTGTCAAGAAACAACTAGCGTATATTTTAACAATAAAGTGTACAATTAACTTTCTGGAACCGTAAGTTGCTGATTTGATCAAGGAGGTCGAAAGACGCATTTTTACATTTGGAGCACGACAACTGTTTTATAACTAAAGTTTACAATGTTCTGCATCGAATGAAGGAACGCACCATTAATCAGCGTCGTACAAAAACGAAAGCACCACTGCGACCAAATCCGCAACTTAACCTCAAAAATAAATAACGTAGAAGTTGCGACACGGCGAAGGCGCTTCGACGTCGACATTGAATTCTTAACATTAAAGTATTTCTTCTCCGAGCTAAGGATGAGCATTTAATGATTGAGGTGTACAGGCGTAATCGATCGGTTTGTCGCTAACGTTTGCATTCACTCGACGAAATGCTTTATCGATTACAATTTCTGGATGATGTCGAATTTATCCTTGAATCCTAATGGTTCCTTCTTTGGATCGTATTTCTTGCGCATCGCTAATTGGGCGCGCAGCTCCTTCGCGCTCATTTTGAGGTTAAGTTCGTTGGAGCGACCCGAGCTCACGCCGTTCCCCGTGTTGGAGCTGTTGGAGTTGTCGTGACTCGACGTCTCCTCGCTGATTTTCGTGCTGTTGCCATTTTCTCGGGTTTCCTCGAAGTTGTCGTTGGTCGGCGTAGCCGTAGGCGTCGCCGAATTGCCGCTGTGGGAGGTGTCATTCGAACCCACGGACTTTTGCATATTCTGTAATAAGATTTAAATATTAGCATTACATTGTAACAAACATTTTTATGGAAAATTAAAATGTAAAAAACAACATTCAATGACGTCAAAATTAAAGTGATCGTGTTGTTGATTTGATTAAGTAGAGGACACTGATGTACATACTACGGATAGGACATGTCCAGCAGGGTTGCCAGATCGACTAAACAGGAATGACATTTCAAATGGAATTTATAGGCGAGTTATCGATTAAATCTGATACTTCTGCTGGTCACATTTCTGATACAGGAAAAACGATAGAATTCACAATGATTGAAACTGATTCCACTAAATTAATTCTGGTACATATATTATTATATGAGAATCAAGAGTCGAATGCGATCGAGCGTCGTCGTCATACACATCCGGAAACTATTTGTCATCCTAAGAGGTCGCTTCAAATCGTATCACATTTTCATCCAATAGCCTATCCGTATTACATAAATACATCAGTAAATGATCGGATATTGGGTCCTATTTGGGCCCTTTCTGTGATTAGCCTATTTATATCGGTTGAATAGAATTGTGAAACTCTGGGACCAAAAAATGCAATGATGATTCAAGTTTTTTGTTCGGGAAAATAGTGACGAGTTAATGGCGTTTGATAAAAAAGAAACGTTCTTGTCAGACGCGACAAAGTAATAAAACGCCATTCTAATAAAATAGCGAAGGAGAAATAATATGTCCTTTTTCGAGAATGTTCGAGCATTTGAGGAGATAAAAAGAGTCTCGAGGGAAAGACAAGGTTATTTATTCCATTATGCGACGAGAAGAAAAGACATCAGAAAAAGTAATTGCGCCTCTATAGACCTACAAAACTGCCCGGACGATTATACCGAGCCGACTGCCACGCATGTACGCAGGTTGCACCGAAACGAGTATAAAAGAAACCAGGTATAGAGAATTCTTTCTGATGTGTACGGCTATATACTGCCGTGTGCTAGTGCTATACTGCAACACTCTTCATTTGGAAGGAGAAATCCGTTATCGCGACTATGCACATATTTATAGTAGCATGCGTGAGGAATTTTTTGACTCGCCTCATATCGCCTGCATGAGTTACGAAAGGGTTTCGGCAATGAGAATCGTCCGTTTTGTCCTGATTTTCGCAACGAGCTTTATTTCCTAATGAAAACATTCGGAATGGACAAAATAATTACTGTCGTCCGATTTGCCAATGAAATCTTTCTTTTAATTGGGTTCAATAGTAAATCAGACCTAACCTAACTTACACATGATCCCTAAAAAAAATACCCATGAAATCGGTTGAAAATTGAACGAGAAATATTGGAATTAAAAAAAAATAAAATTTAGAGAACATTTTCTTTTTTATTTCCAAAATTTCTCGTTCAATTTTCAACCGATTTCACTTTTATTTCGTTAGGAATCGCGTTTATTGCGTAAAATTGCAGTGCCAGAGACTAAATTTTGAAAAAAGAACGCATCAATAATAATAATGTTTAATTTGCACTTTTTCACTTTATAGGTTATGTTATGCGCTTTGACCGGCCAGTTTCTCATCATGGTTCGCGCTACTCGACCAGAACCCATGTTGAGATATCGAGTCTTTATTGGGGGTTCTATAGTAGAAGCAGTCACCGACATGCCGACACGTCGTGGAAATATGTATATAATTATTAAAAAGTTTCATCGAAATTTCAACGTAATTAGCACAAAAGTGAGCAGCATTACGCGATTACAAAACAAAATTCACAATTGATTTTGCCACCAGTAGGTCTAACCCGTAGAATCAACAATAACGATGGAAAATCTGTCAAGGCCAAATGTAAAAGTACACGTATTCGAATGCTAATTGTATTATATACGAAATATCGCGGCTAAAAACGCAATCAAATCTCTATTTCAAGTTTTCGAAATATTCGAATATGAGTGCAGAGAAACGAAACGCAGGGAAACCCATGTTTAACCTTAAATTTACGTATTTTAATTTAAAATTATTAACTAAAATAAAATAAAATAAAATAATTAATTTAAATTTTGAAGAGTAAAGATTTCAGATTTGGAAGATGCAATAAAATACTTTTAGTTCGAAAGTTTATTCCCTTTTCCAGAAAGTTTAATCTGTACATTTATGTAATTATGAAATTACCATTGATACAATTGAAAAATCGTTTTCCCAAACACGAATTGTAAAATGACGTTAAGATGTCATCAAAACGGTAACATCTAAATGACGACATTTTGACGTCTTTTTACAGCTCGTATTTGTTAGGACGCGTGAAAACAAAGCGTTCCCCAGATATTCGCGTTTATACGCGTTCATATTTGTTATTGAAAACGAAACAAAAGTATACGCGAAGGCGCATAAATAATAGCAAGGAAAGTTCGAGTAACGAAAACAATTGAATCTAACCTTAATAATTGTTAAATATTTACGCTAAGTTGTCATCGATGTTGTGTCTAGCCTTACTTTATATCGCGTCTCATTTTCATTACCGATAATCAAAATTGTATTTGTTTACAAAACGGCTTCTTCTTACGGTTCAAAATTCTCCACGTTGAATGCGGTTTTCTTTTTTGTTACGAATAACTTGTCGCAAAAGAAAGCAAATAGAAACAAAAGAAGTCGGTTAATGCCAATCTCGTGTTAATCATTTTTTTTTTTGCGTTAAATATTTCATTTCTACTTTTGAGCGACAACATGTCCTCATTGATGCTTCTATCACATGAAATTAGAGCGAATAATATTTATCTAACTTATATTTATCTTTATTAAGATTATGCACGTTGCATAACCTTAAAATAGCAAAAGCGCAATAATAAAACGGAACAAATGTCGAATGACTCGAATCTTTTGGATAACGAACATAAATCGTGTAAAACCCGTCGGAAATGGTATTTTCATCGAAACTTACCGCCTAAATTGAAAGAAGTAGACAACGGTGAATCAACTTTTTGCGATCTCGGGAAAATTGCGCGACTTAAACTATAAACGCGGATCGTGAATCTTCCGGAAGAAAGTGCTGTCTTCAATTGTTTCTTCGTAATCCGCATTCGTTTTCATGATGCAATGCATTTTTCTAGGGACTTTTTTTAGTTACTTTCTTTTGAGAAAAGTCAACGCAACAGCCATAGTTCGAAATTTATCTGAACATTTGTTTCGAGGAAAACGCGCGATGGAATAAAAACAATAAAAGATGAGCATTCCAGTTCGACGTTCCATTGATCTAGTGACAAACGTCATGTTTTATTACAAGACGTTCTATACAGACAAGATTGATCATTGACGTAAGTAATCGTTGTCAGGCTATGCGTTAACCATATTTCTCTCCCCGCCACGAGCCTCATTCGTTTTTGCATATTTGGACAGGGAGGAATCACCGAAAGTAATGTCCCTAGAAAATTACCTAGAAGAGATTTTAAAAAGTTCTGTAAATTCCCTAGGATAAATGGCCCGAAATATTCTACTTCATTTATAGTTTTCATTTCTAATGAATTCCTCTAGTAACTTTTTCATTTGATGACGTGAAAAGATAACTGGAAAATGAATTTATTAGAAATATTTGAAATGGCTATTATTATATATGTATATGGTCATTACGAGTCCAATTCCCGCGAAATCATCAAACGTGAAAAAAAAACTGAACGGCGAGATATATTTCAACTTATTAAAAGGCCCAAATAGAGCGATCCGATTGGTTAACGATGCGTTTAAGTACCGCGCGAGATGGTTTTCGATATGCAAACGGCGAAATCCGGTTATAAATTAGAAGCTAAAGATAAATCGAAGCATATAAGAAGGAAGGAAGCGATCTTGTGACCGGATGTTCATCGTTGCGCGGTTCGCCCGCCGACAAGATGAGATTATTAGACATTAATCGCCTAGGTGCTGCGATTAAGTCGCGGCGTTACACAAGTATCGTTCAAGGCGATACGATAAATCGCATATATACCACGGCAAATGGCCGTATAGGATACCGAGACGCATTTCCCTCGCACCGGTAGCACCTAGCTATATAGAAATCAATCGAAGCGATTGATCTCGACGATTCATTTATATATACGCTTCACGGTATAGGGCGAAATCGCTCTGGATTTTCTCCTCGACATAAATTATTGGATTTTCCAAAAATCTCTCTGGTTCCGTGACTATGCAGGCCATTGATTATTGGGTGCAGTGATGCTTAGATTAATTCTATACCGTAAAACTCAATCGGCTGTGATTATATATTGCAAACGCGTTCTGGAAACTCTGGAGGTTATGTAACGTCTACATAGTGTAAATTGCGACAATGACAGTTTCTATGACCTATATAATAATTTTAACGCATTTAAACGTTTTTAAACTAATGGAACTATTTATAAAGCCTTTCGAAAATATTATTGAATAATTGCGATTAACGTTGATCTAGATTGAAACAGTTACCGACCTAACCTACCAACGAAAAATGACCGTGTCACTAGTGACAGGTTGTACCGGTAACTTTTAGTCTCTAGTAACTTCACTACTGCCAACTTTGCGTGCGCAGTTGATTTTATTCGCGAAAATAAGCATAAACTAAAACAAACTTCAATAAAACATTTCAAGTAGAAAATATTCTAGAAAAATTGTTTGAAAATCTATTATGACCTAAAATCTCAATTATATTGATTGTGCCTTTCTTAATTATCATTACTTTTCTAGCTTTAGATTCTATTTTTAGCAATACAAGTCATTGGTGTGGTAAATTTCCGCCCCATCCCAGTCAATAGGTTAAAAAAATTACTATGTTTCGAGTAATATTTATTTTTTAGTAATTTCACTGCTGCCAACTTTATGGGCGGTTCGAATTTATATCGATTATACACTAAAAGAAATACAACTAGATAGTTTAAAAAAAAAAACGATTTAGTAGAAAATAATGTAGAAAATTGATTTAAAAATTTATAACTTAAAATCTCAATTATCGAATGTTCCTTCCTTCATTTTTATAACTTTTAATTCTTAATTTCTACTTTTTTTTTAGTAATAAAAACTTGTTTATTGTGGAAAGTTTTTTTTGCATCTTGAAAATTTGCTGTGACGACTTTTCAAAATCATTTCGCAAAATTACCGTAATCCAGTTCGTGATTCCCACCAAAATTGGGAAGTCCAAAAGAAGTACCTAGGAAAATCACCAGATAATAATGTGTTTCTTATTGATTGTTTCGGTGATTTTCGATGAATGGTTCGCACGCTTGAGTGAAGAAATCAGATAAAGAAGGTAACCTTTCTTACTGCCAATGAGATTGCAACGATTTCACTGTTTCAAGAGCAAGGAATGAGACAGATAATAAATAATTGCGATATAATGCATAACAGGGTTCTTTTCGCATTAAAATTTTTATCTGAACCTATTCCCTATCAATGTCCTATATTCCCCCTAGTGAAATTCTGGGAATTATTTCATGAAGTGATTAAAAAAAAAAAAAAAAAAATTTCAACGCTTAAATAAAATCTAATTTTTTATAATATTAGGATATTTTTAAGTTTCGAGGATTTGAAGATAGTCTAGGGATATTTAATTTCGGTTTCGCTGTTCCTAATTATTCGCGACGTTTCAATGCCAGGAGCAACGACCAATTAATGATTAAAATTAAATTAAAGAAAAATTAAAGAAAGAAAAAAAAACAGATTTCGATTCGTCATTCGTGAATCTAGTTTTTTTTTCGCAACTACCTTTTTTCCTCGGCTTATTACGTGCACTAATCGGGATGGCCAGTTACGCGAACGTAATTATACCTCATTCCTGTAGAGAGATTTCGGAGCAGATACGAGGATCCTGTATGCAATACTGCTGAAAAGTAACTAGATACATGAATATAATAGGTTACGTCCTGATGCCGTCAAGAGGCTGAAAGAAAAGTGTTTTTTCGCGACCAGGAAAGAAAAAGGTAACATTTTTCTGTTTTGCCCATCTCGAAGAAAGCGAAGCCAATCGGATGTCCGCAATGTCACGGTCGTCGCTCATTGCTGTGCCTCATTACCAACCGCGGCAAGAGTTACTGAATGAGACATTGCGCAACGATGACCACCAATACAATAAGGATTAAACGTACTTGAATTTCATTTCGGAACTAGATCGCTCGTTACTCTTTTATCGATTTCGACAATTTCCTATTGGCTATTCGAAATTCAATTTTCTCACTCTATTGACAAACGAGTCGTTCGATTCGTAATAGAACAATTTTTTTTTTTTTTTGAATGCGGAAAAACGGTCTCCCGCAGTGATAATGATAATGAGTCGAGCTTAAGGAAACGGCGATTTCGCGACCGGAAGTCGCCGCTGAAAAGGATGAGGCCGCCGGTGCGCAGTCCCGGAAAAGTGTGATTGGAATGCAATCATCCGTGGTGGCGCATATAAAAGCACCTGCCAACTGAGCCGCCTATATATGCACATTGTATATCGCGGGCATTACGCGGACCGATGTGCATAAAAGCCGCATGCGTGTGCGCCAAATGCGCTATATATATGCGCCAACTTTACGTAAGTCCAGGAAGTTCGAATGCTTCCGAGCGCAATCATGGTGTAAAAAATTCATTGTTGCGCAAGTGACGCGAAGAAAACGAATTTTGTCTGTCGTGGCAAAAAAAAATGATGTTTTTCATTGGAACGAGGAAAAAGCGTATATAAATAGACGCTCGAGGAGTTCATTAACCATATCGCTAAGCTCCAAAAAAACTCTCGATCTGGATAGATGCCGCTAATTATGGGAATACTCGCGCGCTTTACTGATCTTCAGTTTGTTATGTATATATTGAAACCGCCATCTTTAATTTTGAACTGTACAAAATCTATGTCGAAAGACGAGATCCACACGTACTCTATAAATATAAATCACTGAAAAACCGCTGATTGTCAGCGAATAGTCGCTGATTTCACTAGTGATCAGTGTGCCACTGAGAATCAGCGAATAGTTGCTGATTGAATCAGCAAACTACTTTTGTTTCTGATTCACAAGTCAAATTTAAATTTCACTGAAATACAGTCCACTAAATTAATCAGTAAAATACATATTTCGTCCTCTCTCCCTCTCTATCTATCTACCTCAGCCATACATAACATCGTCACTTTCTTTTTAAACAATATAAACTTTTACATGATTTAAAAGTTCTGCATCAGCTGCTTAAATCAGTGATTAATGACTTTCATTATTTGCATCAGTGAACCACATATTTAACTGATTGTATATCAATGCAATTAGCTGGTAAAATCAGTTATAATTTTTTCACTGGAAATTTTAGTGGAGTAAACTTTAGACTCGTCGGACCAATTATGGCTGTCGCCATTTTGAATTTCGAATACTCCAAAGCATCGAACATGAACTTTTATAGACGGCAGGATCCCATATGTTAAACCGTGGGTATAAGATGTCCTGAAAGATGTATATATTCCTGCTTATTATACTTTGATCTTTTAAATATCTCCACATTCGTTTGAAGTTTGGTTGTCATAAAAGATGTTAGGTTATTGTATATTTTAGCGATCCAAATTTACGCACAATTATACGAATATTAAACGAAAAATTGTTTTATAATCATCGAATGATAACGAAAACACTTACGAAATAATAAAATAAAGAAACCGTTTGAAGTTTTCCCCAACTTTTCTTGAATTCGGGGTAAAATATAGCTAAAATATAATAATGATATGACACGATACACACGTATTATACGACTAGAATACCTCGGTGGAGATGATGAAACGTTTTCATTTATTTATCAATAATCATAGAAAATGTGAAACAAAATTCTCGATAAACGACATTATAAAAACCTGCGAAAAACTTTTTACACTCGCGTCGTTCGTCTTCAGTTTCCTCGAATGCGATTATTTACGTCGCTGACGGCTTCGAAATAGGAATTGTTATACAATAAATGGGCTAAGGTAAATCCATCTATAATTATTTATCTCGCGATTACGAAGAATCTTAAAGCTTTTTAGCTCTTATCAGGCATTCCCTTTAAAATACATATGTATATATATTCGCGCGTATTATGCAATCCGTGGACATAAAGGCTGACGTTTTTCACGCTCATTCCTATACTTGTTCGATAAATATACCTTGCATCCCGGGAAAAAATGGATTCAGATATAGTTATATCTGAATCATATATGGTTATATCTGGATCATATATGGTTATATCTGGATCATATATGGTTATATC